>JAQFYT010002220.1:0-13505 GCA_034694925.1 Ceratophysella denticulata | reverse complement strand
ATTCACAGAGTAATATTCACAATTATTTGCACAATGAAAATGAATGTGAGTTTTTTCACGACCGCGACCTAGCTCTGCTAGATAAAATAAATAAAGCTACTTTTGGAAGTTCGAGCATATTGACGTACTGTAATAAATTGGTATGTGAATATTTATCTATATTTTACAGGTTGAAATTAGAATTATTCAAATGCTATTCGATTGGCCAGCAATTCAGGCTAATACAATGGACATTATAGGAAAGCGAGAAAACGTTCAGCAAACGCTTGTGTTCATGAAAGAATTTAATGACGCATTCGAGAGCTTCTACCTGAATCATCCCATTCTCCTGGTGAGCTCCAATTTATAAATCACTGTCTAATTAAACATTTATATAAATATTTTGAGATAAATAAAAAATAACTGCTCATGTAATTTTCCCAGGAGACACCCAGTAACACAGGATTATTAAAATGTACGATCAGCTCTACCTCCTCAAAATTGTGGCAATTGTGTTTTTGGACTTCTTTCAATTACTTTTGCTCAATCCTAGTATCAGTGGTACTACTGGAACAGCATATTACGCTGCAAAGACAGAGTCAAAATAGGAATCTCCATAATGTGGATCGCTGTCAACCCTGGAATTTTTTATTTTTGAAAATACTCTGATTATTAGTGAGCTTGTTGAGAGTTGGTTTTCTGTTATTGTTTTTTATCCTTTCTGTGCTGTGGTGTGGTTCTTCACGGTTGGTGACGTTTATCAGCTGGACGGGAGTTGCTTTTCACCCACAAATCCGACGACGGGCCCGAGTAACCGGACTTCTCCGCGGAGAAGTACAAATGTGACACCGAGTGGGACGTCTGGGACTGTCCCGGGTCCAGCGGTTCCAGCCGCTCCTGTGACCACCTCAGCCGGGCCTGAGATTGTGAGACGAAGCAAGTCTCAAGGTAGTCAAAGGACTGTTCGGAGATTGTCAAAGTGTTACAGCATGGCGCAAGGGTCCCCACTCGGGTCAGTAGAGGATAGTAATGAGGGAACGTCGTTGATGGGTGAGCCGCGGTGTCCCTCTGCTCATCCGAGCGGTGGCCCGCCTCCAAACAAGTCACACCTTCTACTACTGTCTAGACAATACTACAGCTTTGGTAGCTCCAACAACTCCGCTGCGCCTCCCAGCAGCTCCAGCCTCCACCCCAACCTTCCTTCACAAGGTTAAATTCTTACTCCGCTCTTTTCTAACGTAAACGTTTACACCAAAATACGTTGTAAAACCAACTAGTACCCCTTCAATATTTGTCTAATTCCAAAACAAAATCTCACTTTCACGTTAAATATAAACCTTATTACATATAGAAGTCATCCTTGGGGCTCACAATTTAACTGGTTTGACCTTTGACCCAATTTTAGCATGCGGAAATAACTTAGATTCCGGTAAAATACCCGGTAAAAACGTATTTATGAACAGCATTCTAAGTTGTGTCCAGTTGAACGTCTTATCTTGAAATAAGATGCCAATTTTGGCTATTTCGTAAATCGCGCGGCCTAATTTGAAATAGGGTACCAATTTTGACTATTTCGTAAATCGCGCGTATTATCTTGAAATAGGACGCCAATTCTGGCTAGGTATTTAGTAAATCGCGCGTAATATCTTGAAATAGAACGCTAATTTTGGCTATTTCGTAAATCGCGCGTCCTATCATGAAACAGGACGCCAATTCTGTTTTTTTTTTCGTAAATCGCGCGTAATATCATGATATAGGAGGCCAAGTCGGCCTATTTCATAAATCGCGCGTAATATCTTGAAATGGGACGCCAATTCTGGTTATTTCGTAAATCCCGCGTCCTATCTTGATAGGAAGCTAATTCTGGCTAGTTCTGGGCTAGTTCGTAAATCGCGCGTAATATCTTGAAATAGGACGCCAATTCTGGCCATTGGCCATTTCGTAAATCGCGCGGATTGGATTTGGTCTAGTTCAGCCATTTTTATCTAAATTGCAAGGAGAAGAACGTATAGCGACAGTAACGTAAATCATGAACACCCTAACCTTTGGAATATCTTTCAAAATGACCGTAATACGACAAATTAACGACAATTTAACAAAACTATATCTAATTCCGCCATTTAACCTAGGTCAAATTAGTACAATTGTGAAAACCCCCAAACCTCAACTCACTCTGTGCACTGTGACGAGTTTATACCCTCTTTTGATTGTCCCTTGACCCCTTTGTGCCCCTCTTTTGACCGTTGCCCATACCCCACCACCCACACCCACCCCTTATCTCTGACCTCCCCTGTCAGAGAAATCCGTGGCTTCACTAGCAGCATCATTTCAAATAGCAAGCTGTTTTACCATACATATCCCATACCAACCCCAAGGATGACACTTTTTTTCAAGAAAATATAGTCGAATGAACCAATTTCTTGTGAATGTTTTTTATTAGAAAAGAGAAACCCCAAATTGAAAGTTTTTTAGTATTCTTCTTCTTAGACAATCTATCACCAATCAACTGGAACCCTTTGTCTGTAATATTTTTTATTTCTTTACCCAAACCACCTGTTCGGCCGGAACCATTTTTATAAATTTTCCAAAACGAAATCGCATTTTTTGACACTCACAAAAAATATACGAAAAAATATCCGAAATACCAAACGCATGTTGTCCTGTTTATAAACGTGGAAGAAGGTGACACAAAATTTACAATTATTTTAGCCAAATTTCTTTCTCAAATTTCTTTCTCAATACACTTTATACTTATACTTATGCAAATCAAAACATCTCTTGATTAAGCCATATGCGCTATGCAAAAATGAAAACGCGTTCATATTCATATTCATTCATGTAATGCCTCTCTAATTGTATTGTCAGCATTCTGACAATAATAATTTTAAATTAATTTTTCACTCTCGCAGAAAAAAAATTAACCTGGCTTCTATTCGTTGTTTGAAAATTTTATCCAATACAAAAAGTATATGCCTTAGATTATTATTTTTGCATGATCTGTTGCTGCTCTGCATGAATTTTTGGCTAACAATGCATGCTTGAACTTACTTTCCTTTTAACAAATGCCTCTAAATGTTTCCAAAATCTATATTTCAATGTCTACTTTGAAAGTGCTAATTAGTAATGTGGGAATATATTGTGGGTGTGTAGATAAATTGGATAGTACATTTGCGAGATCGAGAAGTTCCAGCATGTCAAGTTTGGATAATATCACTTCAGAAGCTATTCAGTGCCTCGCATTCATGGACTCACTCTCCAAAAGAAATGGTAAGCTTAAAGGATACGGCGAATATTCGCCCAAAAATTGTGTTTTTAGGGCGAAGCGAATATTCGCCCACAGGCTTGAGACGCCGAATATTCGCCTATTGATCAACCGGCGAATATTCGCTATTTTCGGACGAATATTTGCTATTCTGGGGTGAATATTCTCCATTTAGGGCGTATATCGCGAATTTTCGCTCGTTGCAAGTACGAATTTTGACTTGCCATTCGCCATTTTGGACGAACACACATTAGCCGAATACTCGCTATTAGGCGAATACCAAAAAAGTGGTATTCGCCGCATTACCAATAAGTACACATTTTGGAAATTAAGCGTTCAAAATAAAGCGTTGTTCTAACCTAAAACCTGACCAGATTTAAATTCCTTAGATTACAGTACAACGTATCCCTGTCTCTGGGTTGGGACGAGCCTGGGTTCAATACTCATTATATCCATACTACTTCCACCGCCGGGGGATTCACGGAGAACGGATCGTGTGAGCGTGAGTCCTTCTGGAACTATTTTCCGACTCAAAGGATCAATACTGGCCATGTCTTTTTTGGATTGTAACGGAATACTCATACCCGGCTCCAATGAACCATGGAAAGATGAAGCCATCCGAGCTAGTAAGAACTTCTTTACTTTGATTTCTTTGCTAAATGATTACATGAAACCTTTCAGCATCTCTCCTGCTGCTCCTGTGTCTTCTTTCGTAACTGACCTTCCGTTTTAAGTTCACTTAATCGATCGGGTATACCTACTTACACTTCTTGGCTTACCAATACTATAATGTTGACCTAGCGTTGCATCCCTGTGACACAGGCGCGGTTGGCAGCTGCAAAGTATCTCGTTTTGAAATCTCAGGCTTACCTTATCACACTGACCACACCTTTATCAATCACATGCCACACAATGGTATACTATACCGTAGGTGTACCAACACTCTGACCTATCGCTGACCTGATTAATTTCCATTTTTGTCACGTGCCATGACGGACCGTTGACGAATCCGACTTCTGACCCAAACGTCCGGTTGCATTCTGTATATCCATTAAGCTTGTGATTTAGTGACATGTACTTATGGACTTTGTTCGTACGCTGATTGGTATTTTCGGGTTTGTGAAAAATTCCGCACAAAAGTGGAAATGAGAGTGGGATTCGTACCTACAGCCTGAACTCTCTGGATCGCTGTTCTCTTGATCGAACTATCTCACGTCGCACCATATTTACGACCGCGCGCTTGTATATATGCATATTTATAGGAGCGAGTAACGACACTAATATGGAACAGTGATACAGTTACACTCAGCTGCGTGGGCCTCAAACTGGCCTATTGCAGACTTGGCTAATAGTCATGCCCTCGGTTGATTTCTTACCACTGCTGTTGACATTTACCAAAGAACACGAATCTGATGGATTTAATATATCAATTTTCTAGAAACCCCAACCAAGACATTATCAGCCGGTCAGTCCCCGACTCAGAGCCTGGATTCTGGAAATACAGATCGACAATTTGCCGTGCTCGTGAGTGAGAAGCAGTCCCGCGTCGTTGCTCTTCCATCTCAAACCTGTATTCATAAACAGCAATTATGTGAGAATAGCTTTGTGGTCGAAGCCAACGTTACAACCATTAAAGGTAGACAAATGAATTAACCTAAGCGTAAAATTAATTTCTAAACGAGACGCGGCTAATTGATATGAAATTGAATTATTTCATGTTGTGAATTTGAGTGGAATCTCGTTACTGTTAGCTTATGGACAATGAAAGCATGACCCGAATCAGACGTATGATACGTCGTTGGAAAGCTAAAAACTTTCTAAATTAAAAGAGGGTCATCAAATTGCTTAATTTCATAAATATCATATGCAAAGAGCTTGTGAATTACCCTGGACCACAATTTTGCCCATCAGCCAACATCCAACATTACGAGATACTACCGAAATTGCCTTAATTTCCACTTAAAACAGACCTAATGAGATGAGCGGATCTAATTGTAAAATAATTGTGCAATAGATTCCGTATGCCTCGTCTGCTATTTGTCAAGTGGTAATTTGGCAATCTACAGTCTCCCGAGCCTACGGCTCTTACTTGACGTACCCTTCGTTCCGCTCTCAGATCTCAGGTAAGACCTTTCAATTATACTTTTAAAAAACTCTCTAGTACATCTTTACTATGTCTCTAAAACTGGACAACTCGGGTCAAAGGAAGAAACAGGACAAAAAACACAAATTTTTCTTGCATTAGAAATTCAAACCTCAAAACCCTACCTATATTTTTTGTTTTTTACTCTGCTGCTCTTCAAGAAAACAATTTTTAAACCCCCAAAAAGTCACAAACTCGCACAACACTCAACCCCTTGAATCTTTGAATCATTCACTACATGTTAAATAGAACTTCTTTTTTGTGCTCTGATCTGACTCTTTGAGAATGCTCCCTTATCTATCTGAATCAGGTTTTTTGAGTGATCTCTATTTGCTAAATCCAAGTTTTTGGCAGTGCGAAAGATATCCCTATTTTTCTGCTATTTTTTCTGCTAATTACTTTCCCTTTTCTTGGAAATAACGATTAATTAGATTAGGACATAATTAGATGTACAGCGTTTCAAATTTTTGGTAAAGATTGAACCAGACCAGGGTGGATTTAGTTTCATGGCTTAAGGCTGAAAGATTACAAAATCGAATTTTAAGTTTCCCGCCAATTGGTAATCTTTTAGCTTATGGACATAGCACACTGCTAACAGTAACTAACTAGTTTTCGTGCTACTTTTCGGAATAGGCGACCAAATTGATCGGAAGCCGTGCTTAATTAATCGAAGTATAACGCTTGCGTGGTCCATATAAGCTGACATTGTCAATTTGCGGGATTTTCAGTTTTAAGTGAAGCACCCTTAGCTAATGGGCACAAGAAACAGCCTGTCAATTGTTTACACGCACAACTTAAGTAATATTCGTCCAATTGACACGTGTTGGAAGTCCAAAAACGTGATTAACAAAAGCTGGTCAAAGATATTAACCGTAATTATCATATTCTTGCGAAATCTTACAAACTGAAGTAATTTCCTGGCGTTATGATTTAATATACACGGATTAATTAAGGCTTGTTATCTGGCCCCGGCCTTGATTAACCAGGTTGTTGGCTCGCCAACGACGTATTGTACGTTTCATTTGTACGAATACAGTATATTACTCGAGTTGGACTTTTAAATCTGTGACAGGTTGTGTCCATAAGCTAAAATTAGAAATCTGGCGCGAATCCCAACTCAATTCGAATTACCACAAGAACTACCTTAAGCCATGAATTTAAAGAGGAAGAAAGGACTTTACAACTTTACAAATTTTTGAATTTTTGAAACCTTTATTTTTGTTGGAAAGAAATAACCTTGTATGGCTGCTTCATTCCTCAAATATAAGTAAAAAATACTAAATAAATTTTTTAAAAACTCTCTCTTATTCCTTCGCTGCTGCTACCACACACACACACTGCTTTACTCTTTCATTTCTTTGTGATCCGGTCGAAAATCTCCCTTCGTTCTCGTTCTTTTAAAAAAAAAGTTTTGTGCAACAAACGAGAAAGTCGGCCGGTGGGAACATTGTGGATCCTATGTTGAGCATATGGGGACAACAATTATTTGTCAATGAAGATGCCAATCAGTAAGTTTTTTATACTGGTGTCCATAATCACCAACAACTACATTTGCCCAAATCAAAATCTCAATCTCAATACTTCTGCCAATTAAAAAACATCTGCTTTCGATGGGTTTTATATGCATTTGCTATTTGCATCTCTACTTCCAAAAAATATTCGCCTCTTTTATTGCTATCGCTCAACAAAAAATACTATTGCTTTGTGCAGCATGGAGAATGAAGGTGGTTCACACTTGACAAAATCCTGATTTTTAGTTTTTTTCGCTCTCTTGCAAAACATTTATATTTATTCAATATTCGTTAATTTAATATTAATATACATGTGTACGGTTTATTTGTATTTGCACTATCAATGTATTTGTACCGGTACGTTTGTATTTGGGGCCATTTAATACATAGACTACGCCCCCAATCACAAACGAACCGGTGCAAATACACTTGTACCGGTACGTTTGAATTCGCGGCTTTTAAGGCATAAACCACGCCCCCAAACACAAACGAACCGGTGTAAATACATTTGTACCGGTATGTTTGCATTTGAGGCTATTTAATGCATAAACCGCGCTCCCAAAAACAAACTAACCGGTACAAATTTCGCGGCCTTTTAAGGCATAAACCACTCCCCCAAACACAAACGAACCGGTGCAAATACATTTGTACCTATCGCAAATACAAACGAACCGTGTGACATACTCACAAAGTATTATTTATATGAATTCGATACATTTAGAATATCTTTGATTTTATGGGTAGATTTCATTCGGGATTTTCTACTATTTTCAATTTCCAGAATTGCAAAAACATTCTGTCTCAGTTCCTATGGTCATGGAATGTACATGTCCTCACCGTCTGAAATGATGAAATTTACTATTTCGGATGATTTCTAGTAAGTATGCATGAATTATACGAAATATGGCGGATTTTTGCTAAATGATTTGTTATTATGCAGTCAAATCATGGACAGTATGCTGGGTGATCTGTATTTGGAAGTTGAGATGCCGGAAAGGCCAAAGGAAGGCTTTTTCACGGGACTCTTTGGAGGTGGTGTTCGGAATTTGGATCGTGAAGAACTTTGTAAGATTTTATTCATGATTTCGAATAATTTAGATGTGGCATTTTGCAAAATATTGTGTTAGGAAATTCTGGCGGGCTTAATTAATTTTATAAGGTACATATATTGGTGGACGCGACATTCGAATAATGTAGCTTGTCTGCGTTGATTGATGGGAGATTGTGCACAAAGTAAACTTACGTCTTACGTCATTAGTTTACGTGACATAATGATATTGATAGCTTAACTTAGAGCTGTTGTGTTTGCAATACTTTTAGAAGAAATATGTAACGCTTAACTTACGACATTTACGTCAAGGATTCTAGATTCTACGAAAGTGAAAGTAAAGTTACTTTCACATTATTTATTGCACATTACATCGTCGTTGTCCATCGTCCATCTTGTGATTGATTAATCGCGTTTACGGTTGTAGTTTTATAATATATGTATAATTTCATAGTAGGAATCAAATGCAATGCATCGCGATTACTAAGCATTTACCAATTCTCTGTATTTTCAATTTAAAAGAAAATACGACTTTCTCCGAAAAACTTTCACCGTGGTTCATATTTCGTAGCTTTCTGAATGTTACAGTAGTATAAGCAAGCGGTTTTGTCAGGAAACATAGCGCCGAAAGTCGGAAAGTCATAGTTAGCACACAAATAGTTTTTACAGGGTACCAAATATGTTTGGTTAGGTTAGGTTGAGCCAACCCTAAAAGCATTTGTTTTTCTCGCTCTGTAAAGTCCGCTTTTGGCACTATTTTTTGTGCGCCCTCGCAAATTTCAGGCAATATTTCTGTAACGACATCATTGTATCTAGCTTTCAATTGAATATAATTTTCTATATTTCCAGTTGGTGAAACCAGTAGCGGGCGTGGAGCTCGTTCAGTAGCTAAAGTAATTCCAGGCCCGGGCGGAGCAGCAGCCGGGAGTGCTCAGGCCCAAATGGAACATTTACAAATGCGGTCAGGGACAGTGGCTGGAGACGTGTCCAGGGCCCGAATGCTCCTCGTGGAGAGAGGTGACAAGTTGGGACAATTGGATGACAAGACCGCTAAAATGATGTCGGATGCTGAGAACTTCTCCTCAGCCGCCCATCAACTCATGCTCAAATATAAAGACAAAAAATGGTATCAACTCTAAAAGAAAAAATCATAAAATAAACCGCGTTCAAACGGAAAAGCTTTACTGTTTAAAAAATACAAGATTAATCAATAAAACTAGAACAATTAACAATTTGCTGGGCAAAGATACTGAAAAATCAAAACAATCATGCAAAACGGAACAAGTACTAGAAAACTAATATATAAATGGGTGCTAATTCATTAGGTAGGTATATTAATTATATGTTTAAGTAACTTGTACTCTAAAAAGTCTTTAAAAGCGCATTGGAATGACATTGTACTAACCCAGCTGTTTGTTATTTGTAGAAAGCTGAGAAAATGAGCGTCTTATCAAAATAATTGAATACTAACATTCCTGTAATTGTAAATTGTTTAAGGATGTAGGGTTTGTGACTATGGAATTTTTGTGGCAATCCAATCAAAACGGAACGGTTGACCTAACGCTGCCCAAACAACCGTGTAATGCTAATGTCAAATTTGTAGCTTTAATAGGCTATTTATTCAAACTCCCCTGTATTTTGTTTCGGTAAATATCTGAATGGCGTCTTGAATTTAAATTTAAACCAGCTTGCGTAAAACGGTAAATAGTATTTGGAATTCGTGTTAGCAACCCGCCCGTCAGTTACAGGCGATTATAGTAACCGACCGAATAACCTGCGAACCCATTAATTTTTAGATGTAAATCTGTAAAAAGTCTTTAAACTGCCGACTGACTAGTTTCTAGTAGTGAATATCTGGAAAATAGGTCTTAACGGAAAATATTTTGAAATACGTTAAACTTAACCGATTAAAGTTCCACCCGGTGAATATCCTGGAATTATCTAAACGAACCGCATTGTTTCTACCGGTAAATATCTGATTCTATAAACGTTTTTTACCATTAAATATCTGCTTCTATAAACGTATGAAATTGTCTAAATGAAACGGTTGGTTTCTTGCGGTAAATAACCGGAATTTCTTCTAACGAACCGACTAATTTCGAGTTAAAAATATCTGAATAAGTCTGAAAATCGACTTATTGAGCCGGTTAGCTTCTTGCAGTAAAAAAACTGAAACAGTCTAAACGAACCGGTTCGTTTCTACCGGGGAATATCTGAATAACGTCTAAAGCAACCAGTCAATTTTAAGCGGTAAATGAGAATCTTTTAAACTTGCCAGTTAAATGTTTACACTTATTCTAAACAAATGGTTAATTTCTGGACGTAAATCAAATAAACGAACTGGTAAGTTCAAATGAACGAACCGGTAAGTTCAAAGAAACGAACCGGTAAGTTCAAAGAAACGAACCGGTAAGTTCAAATGAACGAACCGCTAAGTTCAAATGAACGAACCCGTAAGTTCAAATGAACGAACCCGTAAGTTCAAATGAACGAACCCGTAAGTTCAAACGAACAAACCGTTAAGTTTGTATACAGGCTGACACGTATCTGACGCATATTGACCGTTGCTATTTTTGATCTGATTGCCACGAATTGCATATAAACTAAATTCTGACATCCTTTATAAATAAAGCAATGTTTCTCTGGTCAAAGAAACTAAAAAGAATTATACTAAATCTATGCACATTAAATCTAGCTAGTTAATTTGAAACTAATCTAATAAGGATTGTTGAGCAACCTGAATATTATCTATAATTACAGAAATTATAATCTTCTCGTTGAACAAATTGTATCCAGCGATTATTCAATTGTTCATGTTAACGTGTACTTAACTATAACTATATCCTAAAGTATTACATAATTGTAGCTCTAAAACTTGAAAATAAAATCATTACAACCTTCTGGACCTATCTAGTTGAGAACTCGCACAATAAAACAATAAAAAATTAGTAAAATATTTAACAAACTTTAAAATTAAACTAAAAAACACTGTTTACATTTTACAAAAAAGGAAAACAAGGCCAAACCCAACCTTAAAAACCCAAACCTTGGCCTCTTTCAAATTCAAAAATCTAGAGAAAAATCGAAAACTCAATTTAAAATTTAATTGTATTCAAATTTCAAATTAAATACAATTTAGATATATCAACCAATTAAAATGTATGTACTTAAGAATTTGAAAAAAGCAAAAAGTAAAACTGTAATCTACTAGAAAATACCTGGAATTTCTAATTTCTAGAAAAAAATACTATGTATAAAAATTATATTGTGATATTGTGTTCTGTAACCAGTTAAATGATGTAAATTACATGTTAATTACAAAATTACATACCTACAACGTTAAATACGATTTAAATATGATTTTTCCTCTTCTTGTCAGTAGTGCTTCCAAAAGAATCTAATCTACTCACGTTGTTAGTTTATTTAATTTACAATTAAGTTTAACTTTAACCGTAACCTGAAAAATAACGTTATTTGTAGTTTCATTTCAGTGATTACAAATTACAATCGATCTACTCTATGCAGATTAAGGTAATAATTACATTATAGATAGACATTCGTTGACAGTTTTTTAGAGAATTGTTGAAGTTGAAGGGTCATTCCAGAGGTCAAGTTGTCACATTTGGAATGGCTGTATAACACAGAAGTATTTGCGGAAATACTACATACACACAGAATATACTATTGTTGCAAATACATTGAATTGTTATTGAGAAATAAATAAAAGAACAATGAATATTACAGGTTACCGTGAATCAAGGCTATCGTAAAATTGTTCTAAGTTTGCTTATTCGATCTACGGGATCTAGACCGTTAGGTTGAAAGCCCAGACCGACCGAAGATATTTCATTGGCTGACAGTCATCCCACCTAAACTCGGTCTTTATGAGCGTATTTCTTAAATTCGAGCTTAGTTTGTCGCCTTAGTAACTCCGCGCATGAAATCCGGATATTTTAGAGTTTTGAAAACAAATGCTTTCAAAATTTTACATCTTCCAAATAAACTAAATGAGATTTGGAAAATCAGAACGTAATATCTGTCACCTGTTTCACATGGACATCTAAGAATTCAATTTCGATTATTTTTCGCAGAATTCAGCAGAATTCCAAGTAAAAACTAAGCTATTGATAGTCCAACCATGTCAAAAATCACGCTTCCTTTAATTTGCCTATTTTTGGCATTTAGTCTCCTGTTTGGTCCGGTATCGGGATCTGGGGCGCCCACCACTGCAACGGTACCAACAACGGTACCAACGGTACCAACAACAACAACGGTACCAACAACAACAACAACAAAAACCGGCGGAACTAAATTATTCAACGAACGCTGTGATAACGAGACGTTACGTAAGACTAAATTACTAAGTATAAACTGCGGTTGACTTTCAGGAGACCTGCTTCTAACATTAAAAATGAATTTACTTCTCAATATAGGCTGTGACGAGAGCAAGAATTTCACTTGTGGAACGAAACAGAACCCGGCGGGCTATTTGAACGGAAAATTAGAAAACAAGTATTTGATCTGGGACAAATGCACGTGTAAACTGGGGTACTATCTAAAAGCCAACTCTACCACGGATTGCGTCAAACCTCCTTATATGGACATCACTACGCCGAAATATAAAGGTGGAGTCATGCCGGTGACATTTTGCACAGGAATTCTTGTCGGACCTATTCTTCTCACTCTTGGTCTCGGTGTCATGTCTATTCCCTGAAGAAACAAAGCGTAATGTGCACAATATTCGGAAATATCTTACAGTATGCGAGTCTATTTCTCAAGCTAAAGTGTCACGATGTCAAGCATCACGATCACGATTCGAAATTGTCAAATGCTCGTATTTGTAATATTTAAATCTATTTGAAACTATCCTATGCGAAATAAACTGAGTTAATTAACTATATATCTACGGCCATTTGAAAACTTGTAATTCTTTGAAAATTTACTGATTTATACCTTAGATACGACGGTGGCCGCAAACCCCATTAGATAAAACTGTGTTCAAAATTCTGTATCTCCGGATTGGCAGTAGGTACTTTAAACGCTGAAAATTGGACCGTTTGTTAACAAAGCGATTTCGATTACTATGTGTGCAATAAAAACGGAACGGATTAACATTTCTGCCTCTAAATTCAGGGTACTGACCGAAATCGCTTTGTTAACGAATAGTCAAATATTCCAGCCTTTGAATTATTACCAATCAAGATATATCGCTATCCCAATTTTTCTAATTAGTTTTGCGACAGCCGGCGCCTTCGCAATATGAGGTTTATAACTCAGAGCGTAAGATTTAGCTGAAGTTAAGCGTGGTTTTACATGTAGACAGCATTTGTGCCAACATTAATGGTTGCCATCAGAAGTCAAGCTTGTATAAATGGTTGACCGATGACGCGGAGCCTCACAGGTTATGCAGCCCTGTTTAACGGCACGAGTCACCCTGCTGTCCTTGAGCAGCCTATTGCACAGATTCACCGGCTGGGTTTTTCAGTATCAATACTCATAAAATTCTAATCCGTATATGTATGTATGTATGTATGTATGTATGTATGTGTGTACGTGGTACGA
>JAQFYT010002219.1:0-13511 GCA_034694925.1 Ceratophysella denticulata | reverse complement strand
AATATTTCGGCGTTTTATAGTAAATAAATATCCGATGTTCATCAAGTCCAATCCGAAAATCCGAACCCACAACACTACCGGTAATAATAATACTGATTCCGTAGCATTCACGATTCAGCTTCGCTCGCAACGTGGAATCAGCCCTGACATGACAGTGAATACAGGCGAAGATGAAAGGTAGGGGCCATCCACGTGAATGATCACAGTAATTATTTGCCAAGACGTTCGTCTTCAGATCAGGGTTCTGGCAATATCTGGATATTTAGTATATTCAATATTCTATCCTGATTTCAACGATTCTTATTTCTATTTGGTTACAAGTGCTGAACATTGCAGACAATTGAATCTAATTCAGGTTACATCAATTATGTATTCTAAATTAATAAATATTCTGTTGATATTTAAATAAATTGGCAAATCGGTTCACCACACTATTGACACCTTGAAACATGAACGTTTTATTGTTATACCTAAAAGACGTAGCTAGCCAATAAATAAGTTTATATAAATTATTTAAACACCATTCAATATTAATTATAAAACGAAGTTTATAATGGTCTCCTTCCTGTGGTCCTGTTAGGTTGGTTGTGGTACGGAAAGTTTCAATTTCATAGTAGCGATGCTAAATATCAGGGTATTTTCACCGTTTGTTTGGTTGTTTGCTTGTCTGCCCCCCTGCTAAATATTTATTAACGGCTCCTAATTATTCCCCAAGACAAGGATATTTGATTTTTTTCGTTAATTAATCAGCAAAGAATTTGTGTAATCAATTAACCTTGCCCCAAGAGGTATGAAACTTTTCTCTTATCTATGCATTATGTGTCTTATTTAAAACCAAATTCAGATTATTTATATATTCAACAAACTCGAGTTTTAGGTATGCCGCTGCCGAGCTAAATAAATGAGGTGGTATTTTTCGATGCATTGAGAAATGGACTATTGCAATGAAAATGAGGACTTTTGCAATAAGAAAATGGACTTTTGCAATGAAAATGAAGACTTTTGCAAAAAAAATGGAATTCTTCACTAACCTAAACTATCACCTAACCTAACTTGACTAAAATGATAGAGGTACAAAATTCATATTGCACGTCTTCGTTTTCATTGTAAAAGTCCATTTTTTATTGCACGTTTCCATTTGTTATTGCACGTTTATATATGTCCCAAATGAATAGATCGGATATGAAAAAGGCTTATGGGTAAGTACGGTGCATCTGCATAGGTATGTAGAACTTATTCTCCCACTAGTTACAAAATGTGAATAGGTTACGTTCTGGGACTAGATTGTTCAAATACATACTGACTGACGAATTCAATATACTGTAATTTAATGAATGAACTTGATGTTCAGGATATGCAGCGGCGGAGTTCATGAAATTCTGGAAGCTCGAGAAATGAGAGTCTGCTAGAATTCTGGAAGTTGTTTCTGAGTGAGGGAAGCAAGTAGGGCTGTGGATAGGGAGGTCTGAGTATAGGAAATAGGAGTGTATGATGAGGGCCGAGTGAGTGGGGGAGACAAATCGATGTTGTGGAATTCTCTTGGGACACGCCTTTCGCTTTTCTTCGGGGAATCACAATGGCCGCTCGGGACTTGAGCCAAGCCAGAAAACCCGACTTCCCTATTCCCTACCCTATATACCTCCACTCCACGTAGTACATCCAGACTTCCTGAATCCAGAAAAGCTTCCTTCTTGGTTCAGAACTACCAACTAACATAGTAGCTTCCTGCTGAAGCCAAAGAGCAGAAGACGCGTTCTCAAACGAGAGCCTAATTCCAACAAACTCCTATCCACCGCTACCATCTCCCACTTGACTCGGGCTTTTGCCCTGCTCATCCTCAACTCTTTATCTCTCAAGTGAATCCGCCAGAATGGAACAACGGCCTATTAATTACTAACACTCCGCACGCACACAACAACATGATGCGATTGCTATAGAGTAGTCTCTCCAGACACCAAACAGGATACACATCTTGATATCTGGGTTTACTGAATTCCCAGTGGAATTTATCAACCTATTTAAATAAATATATAGTTTATACTTTGGGGCACCTAAAATTCTATTCGACGTCATAATTTGACTTAAACAAAATTACTTTTTAATATTGGCAGGGTTATGGTCGGATTGATTGGTCCAAATCAACTTTTGATGAGTATACAATACGGGTGTAAATTTAAGTAGCCTAATTAAAACCAGTTTTGGCCTAAAATTTTTGACAAGTTTTGACCGATTTCATCTTTTTTCGGCTTCTTTTAACCTAACCTAACATGGATACACTTAATCTAATCTTTCTTAGCATAAATCATGTTACTAATTTTTAAAAAAATCAATGAACAACCTGAAAACGTCGTTAGTTTAGGCCAAAACTTGTTTTGATTATGCCAGAAAAATATTGATTCATACAATACAATGCCAGTTTCAATCACAGATTAATTTGTAATATTTCATGTCTTATATATAAGTCGTAATTGAGCGGTCTGCTATTGTAATTTCAGGTACAATTTTTAGAGTTTGAAGATTTGCTACTTTTAAGAATCATCGTGTCGTTGTATCGATGTATAACGAATGATTAGAGATAAGATTGGAAACTTACCTTCGGATGGGTCGAGACGCTTGGCTCTCCGCCCATGTTTGGAATTGTTATGTACAAACATGTTGTCAGAAACGGCGAGGAGCGGACCGTCTACGCTCACCTGCGTTGCAATTACAACCTGAGAAATGAGCCAGTAATTAGTCATTGTAATTCATCATCAGTAATACCTACAAAATTGTTTTCAAACCATTTCAACCTAAATAAATACCGAGTTAAAATCCATATAAAAGTCTATATAAGTTTATAAAGATCTCTAAAAGTTTATATAACAGCAAAGTGTGTGATATAAATATTCCACAATGTCTTCCAGTGTCATTTTATACGAGACTTTCTTGACAATTCTAAAGATGCATTGACTTTTGACGTTTACATCTACAACATAAGGCTAACGGTTCGAAATATCTTGAATCGTATTACATATTGTCGTGGTTAGAATTTAGAATGCTTTTTGTATGAATGATGCGTCACAAATGTGGCAAACTAAAAAGCTGTATAATAAATATTACTTTCATTAAATTAAATATTTATCCTGAGGATGAACCAGATGATAAGCGATGTTGACGTTGAATAGCATATGTTCCAAATTGACTGACTTTTATTGATTTTGATTGGGTTATTTCGTATTACCAATTTGAGACCAAGTACAGGGTGACGCTAAATCTTATGTTAAATTTTAACCCCCCCCCCCCCTTAGGTAGTACTTCGGAAAATCGTACAATGACATATGATATACTAAATTTCATTGCGAATCTAATATGGTTTGCAATGTATGATATAATATATGGACTTTTCGCACAAGCGGCCGCTGTGCAGCGTAAGAGAAGCGACCAATCTCGCTCTTTCTTCTCATAGAGACAGAGCAAAATGCTGGCATTTTTCGCTGCGGCAATCGCGACCTTGCACGGCTCAAGATTCCGTGACATTTGAACGTTCCAGGTGTTGAAAGCATGTTCGGAATGACCTGATTATTGACGTCGGTGAAGGGTTTGGCTCAATTTTGCATTAATTTAAAGGACGTTTATATTATGGTGGACCCATTTCAAAGGCTGAAAGAGCAAAAATTCGACCTTATCCAATATTTGCGCTGTATGTTTGTGTGTGTGGGGGAGGGGGCATTTAGCGTCACCCTGTACCTATGTTCGCATACGGTAAACAGTAAACACTTGAACTATGCACATATTCGAATTCTCTTACATCAATCTGATTAATGCGTTTAAACCATAATTTAAATCTAATGAACTCAACAAAAACGGGAATCCATCAACACATAGCATGGGTATTTAACGATGTCCTGACTTTTGGTATGTACCAAATCCAGTGTTCCCGGAAGAGTTTGTTTTAAAATCGGATAATGGTTTTTAAGTAGTTCTCTACAGGGACCCTGGTTCCAGATTAAGTAGTACTAAAATGTGGAGTCGTCCAGAAGGAAGTTATTGTGGGTGATTGTCAGTGTGAACTGATTTAAAACCTAAGCCAAAGAGTGCTTCCTACTAGAACAAGTGGAGAGGAAGAAGACGCTGTTTGGCCAGAGAATACTCTAAGTAGTAAACCGGAAAAGACAAAAAAAAAAACTAAACTCGGGAGCTTTTCCCGTGTCTTCTTCCCAGGGGTATAGGGTGTACACCTCACTCCTGTACAAAATTCAGTTCCTGTCCCAAAGTTTATACAGAACTATGCATAAGGCCCCTACTACCGGACGGAATTTCTGTGTCTCAGTCCAAGTACACCCCGAGTGCAGTACACACATATGGTTTGAATAAGAGAATTGTTATGGTCTAGCACTCAAGGAAAACCCACAAGGAAAAATTAAAACTAATTTCCCAGCTCGTAAGTCAAACAAGTCGGTGTCAAAGTGTGACTCCACTTAGGAAATCTCATTCCTCAATAAATATACTAAATACAAAAATAAGATCAAGTTTGGCCCCTCTCAACCAAAATCGAGCCTACGAACCAAAATTAGCAAAATAATTGTCGAAAAAATGCGGCCGAATTACCATTGTCAAATTGCGAGTCCTCGAGATGGTCATATCACCTAATCTAACCGTAAATAGAATTGCAGATTTATTTACTACGCTTAATATTGTTCGGCAATTTGGTTGGCTGAGGCATGATGCCTTATGCTGCTTGATTATTGACTCATTTAGAATTAAAACTATTTGAACCAAATCGCAGAATAGAGTACAGGAAATCATCCGCGCCGAGTCCAAGGTCCTAGACAAATCTCTTTTGAAAAAAGAAGTTGTTCCGTCGACAGTCCCATTCACACCTAATTTATCAAATCAACACTAAAGTCAAACAGAAGTTGGAGGGAGGCTCAAGTGCCAAACGCGACGTCAGACAGGGCCAAGATGCTGGGAAAAGAAACTAAACTTAAACCAGCTCTTGTGCTCAAGAAAGGAAGTCGTTCTATGTATGTCCCTCTACTTACAAGCTTAAAGCTAAGGCTACGTTACGTGTTAAGGAAGTTGACGCTCCTTGAAACAACTACACGGACAATTTTACACAAACTATGCACTTCTCATCTAAAGTGAGATCAGATTACACAAACCCAAACCATGATCTTCACTAACCGAAACCAAAACCAAAGAAACATTTTATGGTTTGTTTTTATACATTTCAGCTCGGTTCAGGGAAATAGAATCTTTTCTCACCGGTAAACGTTAATTCTCAGCTTGAAGTCAAGCCACAAGCTACAATTTTCCAGAAAATTCCAAACATACAGATCTAATGCGTACAGCCATTTATTCAATTCAGTAGAATTGAATAGCAGTTCTTGATTGACATATGTGTATTAGTATTCTTGGCTGTGGTGGCACATATAGCGGCTTACGCTTTTCATCCAAGGGATTAGCCTAAACGTCAAGTTGGATGAAGAGAAGATTAGGTCTATTAGGGCTGGAGGGGGCTACTTATTGAATGCTCGAAACCGCGCAGGGAGTCCGATCCCAGCAGAGTATTACGGTTAGGCTACTTTGTACAGTACCTAGTGTACAAGCATTTTGCTTTCAGCCTGAAAGCTGTATTGTAATTTTTCCGTATCGGGCAAAATACGTTGCATAGCTGAATTAAACCTGATTCAAATATTAGTGTTTACCAAAATTCTTACCTGAAATCGTCGCATATCCCTCGGATTCCCAGCATTTTTCAAACAATTTTGATTGCATTTCAGGAAAAATTTGAGAAAGAATCTGTAAAGTAAATATATAGATATTACAGAATACACAATGTAAATCAATCCATAAATCCCATGTTTGTTTGTTTATGTTCAATTCTGAACAAGGTGCCATATGTGAGATCCGAGATAGGGCAATTCAAGGGCAGGGAGTCCTATCTGTAATGCCAGTTTTTGTGTGGCGAATGGTGTATCCCAAGCCAAGCCAGTCTGTCATAGTAGTAAATTAATAACCCCTTCTCGTTCTTGTCAATAAAACCGCACGGAACAATGGGTTTGCTGGGCACTCCTTGTTTACTCCGCCGGTGCTCCACTCTGAATTCGGCATGGATCCTCAACACTACAGCTTCCAGCTTCATATTTCATATCAACCAAAAGTTCACAGTAGTGCACAGTACAAGCAGAGTACTGATTCAAATCCCAATCTTATTGTTCCCAATATCAATGAATGAATGCCTCATTTTTGAGCACCCTCTAAATGGGTAAATGGGTTCTTTTTGTGAGCGTCAGGCTTGGGTGCCTGCACCCTTTACATCTTCCATATTTCATATTATGTCCTAGCCGAGATCACATATTTCGGTCGGCAGAAGCATAGTTTTAATATCGAATGATTTTGTCCTAAACATTTGGATATTTCAGATTTTGACACCATATTTGTGGCAGACTACGACAGAGGATGTAAGATGGGTAACTGATAGTAGCACCTGCTGTGATCTGGTTCAAAAACCTACTTGACAATTGATAACCCTCTCTGGGGTCACTCTCGGGCCCTACTTACCCCAATAGCCCCGTCACCACACATTTGGACAAAGATGGGACCATTTGATTGCACAACGATTGAAAGGTTGGGTGAGGGTGCTTGGGATGCTGGATCTGGATCCTTCATCTTGATGGGTTTTTGGTGGAAATGAATTAATGACTGGTGAATGAGATGAACAAGGGAAGGAAATACGGGTATTCGGTGAAGCTGGACTGAACTGGACTCTGCCGCCTGGGGTTATTGTATGCAATGCACTACCAGACTGCGAATATACACTCAATGAATTTCGAGCCTTTTCTCCGCAGATCACCCATATGGCGGCTCTTTGTGGTCACCCCCTCAAGGACTTTGAGCCGAGTCCAAGGCAAATACGAAAACCCGAACTTTGCCATGTTGACATGAAAAGTTTAGCCGGGTTTCTATTGTTTCGGTACCTACCGGCAAATGGTAAAGGGACGGGACTGAAAGGCATGTTCTCCATAATGTGAATATAGCATAACCTTGCGGTTACCAACCACAATTTATAGCTGCAGCTGATTTAATGGAGTTTGTATAAGTACAAGTATACTTACTAATATTTCTTAATCATACAACACAGGGTTAAATGTTAGGGAAATATATAAACGTACAATGAAAAAATAGAATCTGCAATGAAAACGAAGACTTGTGCAATAAGTCTGCATGGAAGTAAATTTGATTTTAGTCATGTTAGGTTAGGTTAAAACGTTAGCGGACGAAATTGATCTATTCTACAGGTTAGGTTAGGTTTCTAAAATACCAAAATGAACAACTACTAACTCAACCTTTAGAATTATACAACAATTTTACTTATTGCAGCATTCCATTTCTTATTGCAAAAGTCTACTTTTTCATTGCAAATTCTATTTTTTCATTGCATCGAAAAATGCCACCCGTTATGTTAGGTTATATAAAAGACCATATTCCAACGCTGCCAACCTAATATTTAGTAGTCGTTCTGTATTTTCCTTACTATGCTATTTGGTGTTTTTTTCAGCCGCAGATTAGAAAAACTTAAATTTTATCTATGTGAAGTATTTAAATGAACAGCTCCGACACTCCCGTTCCAGTTGTATAATTGACAAGATTGGGAAATTTTAAGGAATCCGAAAACGAAAACCAATGATTTCCAGCGTACAGGCTGTAGCTGTACCCACATTGCAACTTGTCATTAACCCATCGTTACCAGCCTCATCGAATAAAAATTGTAGAAACCTAGAGTATCTGTACCTCACTCAAGACAGCATCGAATAAAAATTGTAGAGACCTAGAGTACCTGTACCTCAAGACAGACGACACTTCATACTGACACAATTTGACCTCCAATGACTCCTGACCCCAGTAAGTAGATGCCTAAAACCGAATAGATTACCTTGTTTAATTTCTGGATAAGTTAGTTAAATCAAGCCGTATGTATCTTTAGTTAATTTGTCACGTTACAATACACGGATCAATCCACGGAAATGAGACCATATGGTGTATAGGATTGGATAGCCTCTTCAGGTGCCTCCTGGAACCATGTCAAGCCAAGTAGAGCTAGCGACTATTTGTAACCTTTTCGCATGACTCGTTCATGAGACATAGGGCCAGGCCAGGGAAGGACAGTAGAGTTGGGTTTGTTGCGTATCAAATCAATCTTCCTCATTTCCATTTCAAGTGCACTCCTCTGTTTCCCCAAATTGAACTTGAACTTCCTTCCCTTCTTCCAGCCCGTCTCACCCAATTCACCCTTCCCAACTAGACCCAACCACTTAGCACCATCCACTCCAATACAACCAACTCCTTCAACAACTCCATCTCATCTCATCCCAATTCACTTTCCCATTATTTTATTGCCAATCAACCCATGGAAAATTCGTTACTTGTTACATCCTACTACGGAAATCGCGAGCTTATTTTTTTTTTTGCAAATCGCTCAAAAGTTCTTGCGTAGCATCGGCTAGAATTAATAGATTATGCGTCAGACAAACTGAGAAAGCTCTACCTCACGAAACAAAGCTCCTATAATTTTCCTCTTAGAAGGTATATCTACCTACATACAAGATTCTAGAATGCTTTTACTGTTTAGCTACATAGCATGTTGCTTATGGGTTTGTTTGTTTGTAAATAAATAATTCGATATGGACTGTTCACCTATCGAATGCATATGCTTAGCATTACTGAATCATTATTCCAAAGTTTCAAACGGCAAAAAACCTCAATTTACCTGTTTCGTATTAAATGAATGCATTGGGTAGGCACCAAGGTGTCTACAGTGTTGTTTGGTAGGCACTGAATTCCGGATTAATAACACTGAATTCCGGAATAATAACACTTTTCGTCATATCGCTAACCTGACATAAGTCCAAATCTAGTAGTTAATTGTCACTAAGATAAGCCATGTTTTTAGGTTTAAACTTGTGTGCACGCGGTAGTTATGTCGAACAGAGTTGCACCCATTCAACTCTACAACTTCAATATTCTCGAAAAATGGTGATGGTGACATCTTATTATTTTGTACATCATTTACATTTAAAAATTAAAATAAAATTATTTGCAAATAGTTTTACAACGGCATTTCTACAAGATTTAATGTTTGAATAAGAAATATTTCCTATTGTTAGTCTCAGTCCAAAATGATTAGGTGGTTTAAGTTGGATGTCGGATTGACGATGATCCGGGTCAGGACTAACAGGTAAATATTCACTTTCCGCCTTTAAAAGATGCTGGGTTAGGTTTGTAAACGCACGCCGAGGATTTTCTAAAGGGCATGAAAAATAAATCTAACCTAACATTTAACTAACATTAAGAAAATACGAAGACAGAATTCCGGCAGTGGTCTTATGGTTAACAGCGTAAATCTATTCAAAAGCGTGTATTTGGCTTACTGTGTCGGTCGATCTGATTTCTAAATTTGAATTTACTCAATTTTAATAAAATTCTTCAGATTACTGAACGACAAACATACTATCCTTTTAGTTATTGAGAACTACATTTTTAAAATATACCGGTGTATTTTGGCAGTTAGTATTTGGCAATGGTCATAAAAGGAGGGTGGTATTGCAGTGTCTGAAAGGGTCGTGTGTGAGGAATAATGAGATTCAATGCCTAAGCCTGGCTGGCGAGGGAGTGATGTGATAACAATATTTCTCTCTTGGATTGACAATCTCATTATCGCCTTCTTTTTCCCAATTCTGTCCAATTCCGCTCCCCTCCCCGGCGGATCCTCATGTGCTCCGCTCTTTTGGACTTTTGCATTGCCGTCATAACATTAAGTTGCTGGCTCCGACAAGGCATATAGAACTTCGTTCTCATAACACTCTTGATACGTGGACTACGTGGACGGGCAGAGGATGGGACAATATCGGGGGGAGAGGGAGGAAAGAAGAAATGTCAAAATAGGATAGATTAGGTTAGGCCCCGAGGCCAAAAGACAGCGACACAATAACTTGGAGGAGCCGATACCCGGTCTTTTGAGGGACTGACTGACTAACTACACCCTGCGGAGAGTCTGCTCAGCCCTACACTAACCACTTTATGCAAACTATACTCATCCAATCAAAGGAGGAACACCCGGTAGAATAAACCAGACCTCACGTCACAGAACACAAATACCCGCCTAAGGATACCAAATTACTCCGATATGGTAATACCTACATATGACATAGCATATCCCCAACATCGGTATATTTTCTTGGTACCCTGCATTTGTACATCTTTTATAACAAGTTGTCTTGGGTATAAACCTTGTAAATAGTTCGGGCATTCGGTTACAGAAATGATTATTTTTACCCAATTCAAATATTCGTAAGAAACATAATCGACAGGCTTAGACAAATAGAAGGTTCATAATGGCATGATCCCGGACTTGAAGTTGCGTCCCTGTCCATCTATACAAGTTTTAGATGTACAATCGATACAAGGATTGTAAAGAAAGTAGCTTGTAAAATCGCTATTACATACATAAATCAAAATGTAATGAATCATTTGTTAGGTTTTGTTGTTAAGCAGGTTTTTATGAACTTTTAAGAATTTTTATGAAAAAAAAACTACCATGTAGAATATTTTTGTACGCAGCTTGCAGGTCAGGCTTTGACTTGAAATTCATTAATCCCGAAAGATGTACACCCAATCGAATTTGATTGATTCATTTGTTCTTACATTTACATTGCAACTTTACCCATTACCTGGTATGAAGTAACCTTAGGTATGCTTAGGTAAAAAAATTCATTTATTTCCAATCGGCGTATACAGTGTCATTCATGATGCTTTATAGACGTATTTTCACGGAAATGCTGAACAATTTTGTATAATATTTTACCAACTACAAAAGAAGAAGAGACCTGCAAATTCTGGGCGACTCGAACTGAGCTCAATTCATCTTGTCCCACATAAAATAACTCTGAGAAGAGACACCAAGCAGATGAATGTGTATATTTAGAGAGACACAGAATGTCACAACATGAGAGTCTTTAGAAAGAAGTCTCTGAGACAGAAGAAGAAGAATAGAGACCCCAAGTTTTCTGCACATTCAAAATTGAAATGGAGCTGCTATGTGGACATAATAAAATAACATAAACAGAGGAAAGAGACAAGTTGCAAGGAGCAGTGCAGTGTGAGTGAGTGGTCTGTCTTGTACGAAGCATTTTTGGCTCATCTCAATCTGGATCTTTTGAATCTAATGTACACTCTCTTCCTATCTTGGGAGCACATCTCTGCCAAAAACATAAAATGAAACAGACGAGAGAGTATAAGCGTTGTTCCCAAATTCACTTTTCAACTTCCAGTTTCAGACTCTTTTTGCAGTTAGTGCTCAAAAATGTCTAGGCTGTGTAGATTTGGAAGGAAGAAGGAATTTTGTTTTCTGTCTATCAGGTTCTCTTGCTCTGTCTTACATTCTGCTCCGTCTTAATTCTTCCTCGCACTTTCTCGCTAATTATTTACAACAAACTACTTAATTCAGGCAGGCTTTCCTTTTCGAACTGCATATTTTTAATGTATAGTCTCTCAGTGCATTTGCACAACTGTCAACCAGGCATAAACCAAACACGGAACTGGAAAAAGTCTCTATGTCCATGTATTTGAAGTAGTTACAAATTGACAGCTAACAGTTTCCGGAAATACATGGCATTGATTATTGATTTGACAGTGATGCAGCATTAACCCCTGCGTACCTATGTGAAAAAATGTACATAGGTCGCATACATCACGTCAAGTACATATTTGCCATATAATAAAATAGTTTCCCTAAAATGTTGAAAGGTGTGAAACAACACGTCGGAATTTCTAACTGTGGAACGGAGGCTCAATGCTAGCTTATTTATCTATTTACAATGGACCATATTGATTGTGGTAACACATAGCCCTAGCCCGAACGAATATTGTATTGGTCGTAATACCGGTCATTTATTTCATGCTGATAAAACTGTACTAGGTACATTTCGGATACATTACTGAATCTGCGTATCTTTATTAATTTCCTTTATTCGAACCACGATAAAATGCGGGCTAACACGGATCTCAGATCTCACTAATGAATCCTGACTTGGGTATATATAAGGGCATAGTGGAAGGCTGAAATGAAAAAGGCATAATATTGTAGACAACACGAAAACGTAATCTTTTTTCCAAATTGGATATGCATGGAACAGAGTTAGGAAGGCAGGAAGGGGGATATGGGAGACTAATAAACTTGTACTCCTAATTTCCTTCCGTCCTTCCCTTAATTAAGGGAATTAGAATAGAAACTATTTTTTACGGGCATCCCTATCGACCCAGCACGTCTTTTTTTCTGCCTTTACGAACCTCAATTCCTTCAAATGAGTCTCCGTCAATTTAACATCCTTGAATTTAACCTTTATCCGGAATCTCAATCTTTAAGCTAAATATTTTTGTTAGCATTAAATACTTTTGTTGGCATTATACCGAACGGGACTTTATCAAAATTGAAACAACCTCACAGATCTGTGGAAATCATTATTTTGTCCTTTCCTGTATTGATACTCAACAGAAGTTTAAACGGTATCAAATCGTTCTATTTCTAATTCGAAGATGTTTTACTAAAACCACACCGCGTCAACGTTTAAACGTTCTAAATAATGAAATCGTTGCTAGTCATAAATAGCGATAGGCCCAAAATACAGTGGAGCGTATTTGACATTGTTCAAATGACGGAGAATCCCATCGCGTGATGTCGTGCGTGTGCTTTCAGTGCTCAAGACGAGTCGAAGCCTAGGAGGAGTGGTTGGGCTGGAGCTTATGAATAATTAGAAGAAGTGCTGGAGAGCATTGGATTTTTATGGCATTGCTAAATTAATTTCGAGACAATTAGACGGGATGCATATTTTAGTTGTAGAAGCAGAAAGCTGGGAGAAAGGCGGGAGAAAGGTGGGCAGGGCGGGAGAAAGTGAGTGGGTAATCAATGGTGGTTGGAAGTGGTCTTGAGGGAGAGGTCCGTAAGGCTTAAGTCAGCTTTAAGAAGAGAAATCAGGGCGTCTTCTCCAGAAGACACGGACTACTGAAGTACAGAGTAGTCCTGGCGTGAAGGGACAGATTGGGAAAGAAATGAGTGAAAATGGAGAAGTGCTCACTGGGGAACACCCAACACTTTCTCTACTCCTACTAGGTACCTATACCTTATACTCAACGGTTTCAGTCAACAGAAAAACAAACCAGTACGAGTCTATGATCTTAGCCCACAACAAACAAACTGAAGAGTCCACTAACATTTCCAATAATAATACTAAAACTACTTTCACTCATTATCAACTGTACATATTAGGATTGAATTCGATGGTAGATTCCAAATTATATTGCAGTTATCAGTAGAAATTTATATACAGCGGGGATTAGCTCGTGGAACAAGTGCAGTGGCACAATAGCTTGGGTGGCATTTTCCGGCATCTTGGGTGGCATGAAAAAATAGAATATGCCATAAAAAAGAAGACTTTTGCAATAGGAAATGGAATGCTGCAATAAGTAAAATTGGT
>JAQFYT010002218.1:0-13514 GCA_034694925.1 Ceratophysella denticulata | reverse complement strand
TTGGGGCAACATACTTACTTTAGGATGGGAATAAAGCGGTCTGCAGTATTTCAGCAGACATTGACTTTTTCCAAACCAAACTCTTCAAATTCAGATGGGTTGCTAGACTTATTCAGTCAGAGCAATGAACCAAAGAGCTAAGCTTCGATTTACTTGCGTCCGGAATTTTTTAGATTTTTTAAAACGTCTGTTGAGGTTCTCTAATAACGTATTTTAAGTTCAATACAATGCGTACTAATCTTGAGTCAGAGTGCACCAACGAAGCCTGTTTACAAAGATAGCTCTGTAAGAATGCAGAATAAGCAATGAGTACCTACTGTTACGTTTACTAGAAAAGTACAAACCATGAGCACATATAAGCAATTAGCAGGTCTGTAAGTACGAATCACTGTAAACATGTACATGTAACGTATTCAGCTGAAATTACGAAACAAATGCTGGGCAATACCCTAAATACTCTATATCTGTACATTAGTCTTTACAGTTACGGTATACATCAGTCAAATTCGTCAGTTTTCCATAAAAGAACTTACAACATCGTTTATTCTGCTCTGCATTCGCCTAACCTATTTCTCTGAGTTTGAGAGACTCCGTGTTCGTGCCCGCCTGGGTGAACAGATATAATTACAGTACAAATTATATTAGATTCAAACCCTCCTCCGCTCGCTCCGCGCTCGGAATTATGACTGTGTACCCTGAAAATAATGAGTGTGTAGAACAAGGGAGGCCTAATGGGCCTTTGTTCTCTCTCCAACATAATAAACATCCATATTAGGTCTGTCAGGCCGGGAATGAATATGTATGACTCGAGTTGAGGAGAAAGTATGTGTGAAAGTGCGGGAGGGTTTTTGGGGGGAGAGAAAGTGGAGCGCTTTTATATTATTACTTCCTGGGTATTAAAAACTGGGATTGGGGATGTGGACTCGTCCAGGAACTACTATGTAGGTCTCTCCAAGCTTTGAACTACCACCACGTCCCATACAAACCTTCCCTTCTTCGCCTCGGCAAGAATTTTAATTCAGAGAGACAAATTCCCTATATTTTTAGTGACTTGGAGTTTTCTTCTGAAAGTCGTTGGGCCTCCGCTCGAGCGGAGTCAAGGCAGGCCACTCTCTGCACTAATAGTAAAATATAATAGACTCATAAAAGGTCAGGATTCTTAGGAGCAAGGAATGAAGTGTGAGCCTTCAATTCGGCGCGGACAGGACGATGTACCGCATTCAAAGTACGTTTTGCCAAACCTAACTTAAATCTAATAGCTGAATGTTCAAAAGCTTACCTTAAGCTAAGGTGATACATTTGTTAAAACATATCTAGCATTACAAGCTCACAACTGTCGTGCGTGCTATTGTCGCTGAACTGTGGAATAGAAAACGGGAAGAAAGGAGGGATTTTCTAGGACCGAACTCTCTCATTCTTCGGCTCCTTTTTGGGGTTTACAAACAGAGTCTTAAGAAAAATGTCGCTTATGAATTTTAGTTTTTTTTCCTTCAGAACGCAAATATGTATAGTCAGGCGGATCTTGGTTTGGAGATATATATGTCTCTCCGCATTTACTTTTTCCTATCATCTCAGTTTCCTTTTCAAGTCTTTTAATACGCTCCCTGGCTCTCCCCGAATCCATGTCATGTAAGGTATACAGAGAGATATAAAACATTAAAAAACACTGAGTCAATGCTTCGTCTTGACTCTCCAGGCCTGCCTGCCTCTTCTCTGCCTCTCTCGAGAACGACGTCGCATTCGTTTATCTCCTTTCATTTATGCAGTTGTCATCTTTTTCCTCTCCTCGGCCCTAGAAAGACGCTAAATTTCTTTTGATCCTCTCAGCCAAACCCCCTTTTTCAGGTTCGTTGAGTCAACATTTTAAAAAAAATTCACTGCACTTGAATGTCCTCCTTCTAAATGAATTCTCTAGTTGGTATGCTGCTAGGACCACTTGGAGAAAACCTAGGATTAGAGACACTGGACCTTCTTAGGTGGAAGGTGAAGGCATTCAAATATCTTAACGAGCTTGTCTCCATGTTGGACTATCCATCAGTGATCATACAGGGCCACAGGGCAATAACCTTTTAACCTCTACACGTAAAGTTTATAATCCGAGCTCAACAAACTCCAAAGTTATTAGTCCAAACTTAATTAAATATCTCAAAATTAATGGGAAAAAACTCGACAAAACCTGAACTTCAAAGTATTGACTTTGACAGGTTCATATAGTTGTTTGAATCAAGAGACCAGCAGGAGTGTATTGCATGATCACTTCGTCAAATTCATAACTCCTGACTTGTTCGTCTTATGTGACCCAGAAAGAGGCGATCCTATAGATTTCCGACTTCAACTGTCAAGCCAAGAACGTACTTAGGGAGATTGGTAGCAATATAGAGGTATGCACGTGTGCTGGGCAAGTAAATCCATCTGATGGATCCTATTTCATACCGTCCCTCTTTTCTCCTTGAATATTCCACTCAAATTCTGAGGAGTGCGTGTGTGAAGACACCCGTCAAAGGATTTTAGGTCTATTCTGACATCTTCAGTCATTAGAGTATTGACATATCTCTGAGGAGAGCAGAGGGGAGAAGGCGGGGGCATGGAAGGAAGGAACTTTCTTGAACTTACCGTTTATACCCAGCCAGAACAATAGTGTCAAAAGTGACAGGCCCATAAATTCTCCCATTGTCGATCACTTTCTCTTGCCCTTTCTCTGGTGCGGAGGAGTGAGTACAGCTGTCTGCGGGAGCTACTTGGTCGCCGCGTGTGAAGGAAAATAGAAGAGTGTTCTTCTTCCTATCTTTTCGTCCCGAGTTCTGACTCTGACACTACTATACTGCCCGCCGAATCCAATCCACTACCACAACAACAAACACTGAGGGCTCAGAGTTCACACGGACGCCCGGCTTTCACTTCCCAGACGGCTCTATCTCCCGAGATCTCCAATGCCTCGTCGTGTGTGTCTGAACTTTCAGAGTAAGGAGATGGACTATGGACTGTTCGCTTTCAATGGACAGTGCAGTACGGGTGGGCTCAGTTAGTGCTGGTAGAATGTTCTAGCTTCTTCGTAAGTTTCATTATAACTGCACGGCTGAGCCCCTTGACGAGTGGAAGAGAGAATTCAATAAGGACTTCATCCGCCTGTTTTCTTTGCCGTCTCTGAAAATAAAAATGAGGTACGAATATAGCAGACTCCGCTCCCAGCATGGTCGCATATTTTACAAACTTTGCCAAAAATACGGTAACGAAACATGTAAGAGTAGGTTAAAAAAATGTATGTGATCATTGGATCGCCGCCCCTATGAATACCCAAAAATGAAGACGCTTGAGAGAGAAGTTCTTCCTCAATTATTTACCCGTTTCTCTTTTGAGTCAACTAGCCAAGCCAGCCTACACTAATTCAGCTCGGGTTAGAAAGGCAGTGGGACGGTGGGGGCGAAGGAATCACTCCAGCTACCTTCCAAGGCAGTCCGCGTTCTATTTGTTTGCATACCTTTGCTCTATATTTCATAAACGTCTTGAAACAGGGCAAGGAGTCATTTCATGTGCAAATTATGCCAGAAGCTAGTAGTTTTGGATTCAGCATTTATAATGTGTTCCGCACTGAATACGGTCAGATTCATATTACCTGAAGTATGTCCTCGAAACTGGGGATTTGTGACATCTTTCTTGCATATGATTCGAGCGTGCAACGAGGAACAGTCGCACAGTATACAGGTATGTACTCACCCATGGTCTAACCTTAAAGTAGCTGGAATATAATAAAATTTGGGCTTTTGTTTTATTCAGTTGTCTTAATGGTTTTCGCTAACGTCAGGTGTATCAAGATTTTCTAAAACATCATACACATAAGGCAAGAAAACAACGCCTATAATTTGATTTAGCTTATTTTGTGATATTCTTGCCCAATGGTTCAACGTCCAACTTATCTGCATGGATATGGAATAATGAAAACTAAAATAAACCAAATCTCGATATTGTTATTTCTGTTATTGTGTCATGAACTGAAATACGATATTATACCTATTAAAACTGTACAACCTTGTTATTCATATCCTTCCAGTTGCATGACATAATGCGCGTGATAAGTCTTTATTAAGTTGCATTTACACGGAGCTATAAACTTACCGCTGTTTCATGGTTATTTTTATTATGCATAATGAGCTGCGTGTAGTTTATAATCCCAGTTCCTGCGGTCGGAGGTTTCCTTGAGTCCCCTCAAAAAAAGAGTGAAAGTGGGCTTAAGCGTGGAGTGTCATTGAGAGGCATTAGACATGCATATGTGTATGAATATGGATGAAAGTTGGGTTGTTGGCTAATTGGACTAAGAGAGAAGTATGATGAGGTCGAGATGCTTGGAGGACGACGGGTTGAAAAGGGAGAGATGGCCATAAATATTCCAGACATGGCACTCAACGCTAAAACGGATCACAGCTCCGGACTAACAATTATGTCGGCCCCCGCCCCCTTCTTAATAATTCTCCAAAATGAAAACGGAACAAGTACCCAGGGAAATAAATAGACTAGAACTCCGTTTTAGAAGAAACTCAGCCAGCCCCGTGTTCCAGAACAGAGGAATCATTCTGAGAATAATTTATGCTCTCTACCCACTTTTATATGATCTTCGAGTTGTCTGTAAGGACATATGCAGAGACACATTTTTTTCCCATATTTTATTTACCTCGCGCTCCCTATTGTGCGCATAGTAGAGTTAAAAATTCTCGGGAGTCTATCCAGCTGTATATGCTGTCACAGTCTCATGGAGACCAATTCCGTTCAAGTCTACCTAAATAGGATGCATAAAATCCCAAAATCCAGATTGGTATTTCCTTCATATATATTCTCCATATGCCCCAAATTCTGATTGAAAGTAAAAAAAAAAAAGCAATTGAACGGCATAAAATCATGCTCCTGAAAACACTATTTGCATATACATATAACACTTGAATCCAAATTGAAATTTCAACTTGCTCTGAAAATAATGAAATAACACAGTGAACACAGTTTGGGCAAAGTGCAGCAAATTGGAGGCTTTGACATGTACCGGAACAGGGTTGAGAACGCTAATAGAAAATGTTCTGAGTAATTATGGATTAAACAAATCCGGTATGGAGTATTGTATTAGAATGTGATTCCATTTCGGAAAACGACACTAGCAACTATAATTATTCATGCGATAGGAATAATTGAAAATAAAAGACAAATCAATGTAACATGAATAACACGGCGTCACGCTACTGAGCACTCAGTGAAACATCTGTCAGGAGTATGGGACTACCTGTGCAGCTCAGTGAAAGCCCTCGCTTGATTCACCCTCTGAATGAAAGCTCGACTGGAGCTCAAAGGCGAAGAGGATCTCTGAAATTCCGCATTTCCCTTTGACAAACAAATAGGAGAGGAAAGCCGGAACTGGATTTTAACAAGGCATGGCCTAACCTCTCTCTCGTCACGGGTGAGGGTTTATTGATCCCTATCTTGAAGACAGTGGGTTCTTGGGAGAAGGAAATTATACTCAAATGAGCCAAAGTAAGTTTTCCTTTCTCCTTCTCTGCACAACAACCCTCGATGGCCTATTACGCCAACCAACCTCACCAAGTCCCCTCATCATATAACCATGGTGACAAAGAAAGTGAAGGCAATCATCTTTTTGACTCCCAGCCTATAAGCTCATACAGATTTTGAATGATTGGTGTGCAGTGCAGGGGTTGTTCAACCAAATACACCATGGAACGAGTTTCGTTCTTCAGCAAGAAGCTTGTAGGGCCAAAGCCAAGGCGTCAGGTCAGTGGAGGCAACAACGTTGAGTGTTTGAGCTCATTCAATCCGACTGTTTGTATTCTAATTTACAGTATAGTCGATGTGTTTGGTCTAAATATATTTTGACAATGAATTTATTTGCTTGTGGGATTGTACGTTTTAAAATAAAAAGTGTAATCCTACAAGAAATCCACATAATTTTTCCTCTGCCTGGGTATGTAACACAAATAGTGGTCAAAATTTATAGGTTTACGCCAAAATATGCTCTAGTTGTACGTACAAACCATTAACTTGAAAGAATTTATATATAGCGCATAATTAAGTCCTATGATTATCAACGCCGTATTATGAATCTGAATATGTATTTGAATAGATTATTTAAATAACTACTTATATTCTTTCAAATAAAGTTCACTCTATATTAATTAGAATAGCCGAAACGAAGCGGTTCTCATAATGCTCTTTAACGTAGACTTAAAGGTCGCCACAATGCAAGCAGGTGAAAGATAAAGGAATCTATACAATATGCAATTTTACAGAAATATTACCAAGCTTTGCTTAGGTAATTTATGGTGATCCCGGTAATCTGGCTGGGAACAAGAAAGTCCCGTTTGTTGCACAATTAATTTCAGTGCAGCTATGAATCTGTCACATATGCATATGAAAGCCCAAGTATATTTGCTTCAGATTTTGTCGCCTGGTTCAAATTGGATTGAAGCCTAGTTCCGGCACTGGAGAAAGCAAGAAATAATATATCTCTGCTTAGTGCTGGCGGACTTGATGGTTAAATCTGATGTGAGGGCGGCAGAGGTTGCGGCTTGGAGCGGAGCAGAGGAAAGGCTCCCATGGGAACTCACACCCAGGCACATCCGGCCAGAAAAGCCCAGCCCTTCAGCCCTCAGTCTTCCCCAAATATCAGATATAAAATACAAAACGGGAGACAGAGGAGACAAAGATGTTGCACATCTTTAAGTCTTCGGCTCCCTTCTTCTCTTTTCATTTCTCATAAAGCTTCCTTTTATGAGAGAAATGTTTTCTCAACCTCCTTTTCTCTCCCAATGCCCTCCACACGCTAACTCCTTTAACCCACTTCGTTCTAGGTCAATTACACCTCAACTCCTCAAAACTATCAGCTGAAGCTGAATAATAAGCCCATATTTCCAAAAGATATTTATACTAATGCAAACAACCATGGCGGCTATCATTCAACTGATGCCGAGACGTCGTCGTACAATACCACTAATTAAATTAATAGGTACTCGCTAATTTGTAATTCCGAACTTGGAGCAAAAGATATTTACTAAATTCCGAACCGAATTGGAGCTGTATCATTTAGTTAGATTAAGTTCCAAAAAGTAGGGTCTTGTTATGCTGACTCTTTGAAACCTAACCTAGCCAACGTTGTACAGCTCGAAAAATTGGGTAGAATACATGCAATCGGTAGAAGAACTTCTGATTTAGTTAATATTGACTTTTAAAATACAGTATTCAGCTAATTTGTGTATACAAGTACGACGTGTGTTCTGTACCTAGTCCCTCTACGCTTTTCAAGGATTCATTTACGATTCTGAATAAGGATCAGATCAAATGCCCGATATCAAATTGACCACGTACAACTCATTTGAGGCTGGGCCTGAGGAAATGCTGACACATCCACAACCCACTTTCCATTTCAGAAGCCAACCCCCTTTCCGCCTATTGTTATGGAATATTGCATAATATATATGTCTCTGTCTCCGCCAGCCTTCCCGAAAAGTCACAGGAAATAAAAAGGAACAAGCCTCGCGGCCATTTTTCCTTTTCCTTTCTCTTATTATTTCCATTTATATACATTATGCAAGAAGAGTGCCAGACCGTGCCTGGAGTCACGAGTCGCAGAATTCCTTCATAAACTCAGGAATACCCCGCAATGACAATACACTGCGCTATTTCGTATATTGGAAAAAAATCTTACATTTTTTCTTTGCCAGATCCGGGAAGGAGTTAATAATACAATTCCAAGTCGGAGCGTTTCCTTGTGTTGAGGTGTCTGGTAAATAAATGAAATGTTGATCCGGGTACCAGAGATGAGGCTGGAGTAGTTTTGTGGTAGAAATGCGAGGAATTACTTAGCACTCTTGTTAGGATCCCACTCTCCACTTTGCACTTCTAAATATTGAATTAAGCCTCCCGCACTCGAGGGTGAGCCGGAGAAAGTAATAATGATAATATGATTTGAGGTTTTTCACTCTCGGAGTCTTCAAATACAGCATACAAGCCTCGGCTCTTCAAAACCCTGGCCTGGCCTGAAATATAGAACGTAGTCAGGCGTGAAATTAATTAGGAAAATTTGTTAACATCAGAAACCTCCAACACACCAGCTACAATATTTGCACAAGGTTGGAGATAGTTCCCTCCCAGATTTCTCTGATATGGAGCCGAGGTTAAGTGAGATTTTTGCACGTGGAGTAAATCTCCGGGAGAGCTTGTGGCTTTTCCTCACCACGCTTTGTTATTCCAAAACTAATTTTTTGAAGCCGGGGCTTGCTGTGGGCAGGATGGTTTTTCGGATTATAGTGTAAGCCGTTCTTCTGGTAGTACGAGAGATGAGCCTGGCTCGTTGTATTATGCAGTGACTGAGATCATGCAGTATATTATAGAGCACGGGTCAGACTTCGATTGAGACAACGACCACTTCTGTCACTTCCACGACCAACATCTCAACTGGTACTGAGGAGAGGGAAAACTTTTGTGGACCCTCCGGCTGAGCTACGACCACCGAGGCAGAGGGATTCACAGCCAACCCAAGCCAACTCTTCCCAGCAGCCCCAAACTGAGAACTCCGCTAGCTCCCATACATATGTGCATTACAAGTGGGAACAAATAGAAGTGGAGAAAGGAGTAGTGCGGGGAGGAAAAAGCTACTTTTCCAGTGCCAAACGCATGCTCGAAGGGACGGGGAGAGAGCAGCAGGACAGCACTAAGTCACTCATCGTCTCCTTGATTCTCATCTTGACTTAAATCTGGAAATTATATTAATAGGCCCAATAATACCTCTTCCCTGCCTGCCCACCCTTCTTTCCCAAGGATAGGCTTACGTCTAATGAACCGCCGGGGTTTTATGAGAATCCCCTCCTTATCTCGACTCACTTGGACGGAGTTGATGACTTTAAATTTATTTCAGCCCGTCTTCATGAATCCCACCACGGCAGCATAAATAGGAAATGAGAGGGACAGGAGAATGATTAAAGACGACTTGACATTTCCTCCGTCTTTTCATTGTCTATCAGGAATTTGAGGCTCACGTCAATGGTGAGGGCACGGAACGATGCTGGATCTTAACAAGAATTTATTTGTGTCCAATTAACGTTGATCTTTGCAACAAATTATTCGGAAATTTTTATATCACGATACAGGTTAGGTACATTACAATATACATTCTACATATTTAGGCATATGCTTTGCTGACGTCGCTGAAAACGAATTGATAGGTGATTTCAGTATTTACGGTTGTAAAACTGGATAACAAGGTCTTGATACAATTGGCATTGAATTCAATCAAGTCGTCGAAACTCAAGAAGCTAATACATGCAATTTTGATTCCAGTATTGAATACATGTCGATTATCGGTACAGTAAGATCGCATACTTTTTATAACCTAACCTCGTAACACTTGAATAATTATATATTTGTAGTTTAAAAGAAGGTGCATGATGGAAGTAGTGAACTGTTGCAAACGCCTAACCTAACCAAACTCTGCGGGGTGTAGCTTGGTTTACATCGCATAAAAAGTGATGACGTCATGAGACTCAAATTGCCTAGCCTTAGCTCTCGCATCAATGCAACAACCGCGGCGTCGGATGTCGGATATTTGAAGTGCCGGGCAATGTCATGGGTACTCAAGCCGTAGGCGGAGAGTATTTTGGAAGTTTATGCACCGTCCCTGTATTTAGCTCCTTACGCTTCTCGTCCCATCCCATCATCCCAGTGAGATAAGGATGTTCCTTGAGGGAAATTTCTCTAGAACCCAAGCCATCTATAGCAAGCCAGGTTAATATTAGTGAAGACTCATCAATCAAAATCAGGAATGGGGTCCTGTGATGAGCCCCGTGCTTTCCCACAACTAGAGTCACCCGAGCGTAGTTTCTGCCCGGACAAGACAAACAGGGTGAGCTGGGTCTTTGGACATACAAGACAGGGAAGGTACCTAGGAAGAACCTCAGCGTCTTAAACCTTTGGTATGGCGGTTCCAGGATTCAGGATTCAGCTGGAGTCACTCTGAGTCCGTTTCAAGGTTTCAGTATAGTATGGCGGTGGCAGAGTGGGTTTTTCTTCGGAATTGAAGGAGACAGCGGAGCAGAGGCCGCTAGCTGGAAGATTACTACTTGAGCACTAATCTCCGTCTAACCGAAATGCTTTGTTATCTTCTTTCACTTATTTTAAGCCCAAATCCATTTGAAAGCAGCGGAAGGAAGGAGGGGAGACGAGAACTTTTATTCTATTTTCCTCTCCTTTATCTCCACATCCAATCCCCCAGAATTCTTCTTCTCTCTACAAATGTAATTTTTCTTACAGGAATTTCACCCCTATGCCTTCTACTTCCACAGAGGTTCCATTGTTGTAGGTCCGGGGCTCCTAATGCTCCGCTCCATGCCAGCCACCGCCAATCAATTCTAATGTAATGCTCTTAGTCCTAAGACTCCATGCTGTCGCCAAGTCTGGAACACTAATCGGACTGTGATTATTATGAAATATCGGTGGACGATATTTACGGCCGGCGACAAAGATCGATTTTCTTAGTTTAAGCTAATGGTCATTGGAGATTCGATTAAAACAAATTAACGGCTATTAATATTATTGAATATCTGTACCTAACCACGGATAGATGATAGGCTTATGTGATGAAGGATTACAATAATATTTCGTTTACCGAATCTGACAATGTCTATTTAAAGGTTTAAGGACGTGAACCAGTAATGTTTGTCAAAAAGTAAGAATTTAAGGAACCTCATATTATTTTCATTATATACATTAATAGAAATGTATTTGTATTTGTCATACCTGTTTTGTTATTATATCGTATTCGCATACGAATATGTGAGTAAAGGTAAGTCAAATAGGTATTCGCTTTAGTATAGTTCGATTATATATTCCAATACAATTTCTAAGAAATTCTGAATGGGGTTTTCTAGAAAAATAAGGTTCACTATCCGTTAGCCTGTGCAATTCAACCGGCCAATTACTTTATAGTATATTATTCATTACGCTTCGACCTCAATGCTTGTTTGGATAGAATTTGCGCTATATGGCTATTATTCTTGATTATATTATGCGCGTTTGACAAACAAGTTTCGAGAGTCAATTGACATCCTTCCATGTTAACAAGGTATAATACATTCCGCTTCTCTTACCCCGCCCACAGGCATGAATAAAACTTTGGAGCTCCGGGCAAGGGTTGAGTTATTCCTTTAACAACTCTGAATTGTGAAAACCAGGCTAAAGAAAGCGTGTACTGAACTTGTTTACTATACTGCTCACTTGTACTGCTAAGGAAATAGGAGGAAACCTAAGCTAATGCTTTATTCAGGAGTGGAGACAGCCGTTGGTACAGCGGAGGACGGTGCTGTTGAATTTTTTCCAAGGACAGTTTTGTCATCAGAATCCCGTTTCTGATCCCCACCCATCGCATATGAGACTTTCTCCCAAGTTTCTAGGCCCTGTCGACACGGAGGAAAACAAACTCTGTTTTTTTGTTTTCCTGATTCCCTCAAAGAGCCTCGAGGTGAAAGTGAGATAAAAACATGTTGCCTTTTCAAGGGGGCCTACAGGGTGGACAAATAGTGGAGAGCATGTCTGGATGGTAGATCAGAGACACTGAAGTGCCAACGTCCAGGTGTGATCCTTCACACAAGGCTTCCGGCTCCAACTTGTTTGGCTAATCTATAAAAAGTGGCAAAGTAGGCACACAGACCTACCTAGTCTAACCGAATGCCAATAGGCTGGACGTGCTTTGTTTTCCTTCTGCGTCCAGGCGTTCTACTTCAAATGAAACTGTTCAGGTGAGGCTCACGAATTGTGATATGTCGTCACTAAACTTTAGCGTTTCACAATCTCGTTAATCATGATTGCTAATAGCTCGGCGTGCAGGATACACATCGTGCTTAATTCAATGTTAATTTATTACGCTGCTATCCAATCCGTTACGACACACATACCATTATGTAGCTTTATGAATACATATTTAAGAAACTGGAGCCAACACTGCACTTATCAAACCGTTACGCTTTTATTAACGAACGGTACAGTCACATAAGTTTTTTTTTGTTTTCAAGTGTATTTTGACCAGGGTTTAATTCACCACGACGAGAACGCTCAGGCGTAGGATGTACGGGAGACCCAATCATATGTCCTATATCGTTTCCTCGAGATTGGGTTATACCAAGGCTTCCACTGAATACTAAGCATTTCCAACGAAATATGATTATACCGAATCCTTGCTTTACAACCCTACCGACCTGATTCTGGCCCCGTGGAAAAGAGAAACAAAGTATACAAGCAAATGTCTTGACCTTTGGTTTTCGTCTGCAATAATAAAAGGAAAAACCCCTAAAAAGTAATCATTATACAGTAGAATTGCCGTACGTTCGCGATTCTGGAAATATAAAATATCAGACATATAATTCACAGTCGCCTATTTCCTAAAACCCTTAATGGAATCCACAATACACATGTTCTACCTAGAAGCTAGATTTCGTGTAAATGCCATCTCGAGCCTTCATATTTATATTCAGTATTCAATGCAAAAAGGTTGAGTTTTTGTTATATATATACATAAATGAGTGATTTGAGTTCATTTCACATGCATGATGCATGAGGTTTTGGGTTTAGGACTCAGGACTGTTCATTCCAAGTTGAGCTTTCTACACTGGAAGAAGGTGAATATAATGCTGGAGGGACCTTAGTTTCCTGGTTAAAGATTGAGTGTCATCCTATTTTGGCATACCAATATTTTCTGGGATAGAAAAAAAGAAGGAACTATCGTCATATTCCAATCACAGTCTAACGCCTCTAAGCAATCATCTCCCCATACATATTACGAGCTACTTTGACGGAAAGACGTGTTGGATTTGCATAGTACCCCGGAGACTGTATAACAACACCAGGGAGCGTCGCATTGAATAGAATTTATCTTCCTCCTGATGTGTCTCCACATAACCCATGCCACTCAAGAAAAAACGCCAGGATGCAACTACTGGCAAAAAATTAGGTTGAGGATCAATAAAGGAGTATCTTTGCGGTACATAACGGCCCGAACTTCCGCAGAAGCACGACGAGGGTCCATTTAACCATCCGATATCTCCCTGGCCCACGTTGCTGCTCAACTGTCAAGTCCACCAAAACTAGTTTTTTTCTCTCATCCACTTTGCATACGCCCAGTGTCCAGAAAAAAACTCAAATTACGAAAAGAAGTAGGAATAAATCTTGGAGTTGAGAAATGGGGAAATTTCAGTTAGGAAAGAGACTTGGGGTTTACATGAAGCGTGAAAAATGGGTCGGACACTCGTGATGTGTTATGCAAACATAAAAATAATAGTTCCTTCGCCACACATGGACCACCCTCCTGGTGGGGACGGCAGAGGACTGACCAGTGTGGAAGAATGTTGCTGGAAGAGAAAGTTTGGTTTCGTTTTCCAAAATTTCCTTACTTTCAGCAGCAGCTACTGTAGGGATAATATTACTATTCCGTTCATTCTCAATTCCAAAACGTACTTTTTGTTCCATTTGAGTCAGAA
>JAQFYT010002217.1:0-13515 GCA_034694925.1 Ceratophysella denticulata | reverse complement strand
ACTAACCTAACCTTTGGAATTATAGACCAATTTTACCTTATGGCAGCATTCTTCTTTTTCATGGCATATTCTATTTTCGCATGGCACGTTTATATGCCACCCATATTATTCTAACCTGTAATCTCCTTCCGAAGTTGCGGATCAAGGCTGATAGTAAACGGTAGAAACACGTACATTGTGGAGACAAGTAGGGATGCTTTATGCAACCCAAGATAAACATCCAATTTCTTATCGTCATGATCAAGGGCAATATTCGGATCAGCTTCTTTCGATGATGGAATAAATGGATGCACCCTGGAATACATTCATGATTCATAAATAAACAAACAACTTATTTTTCATTTATACAATATTTATATGTATGTGCCATTAAAAATTAAATTCACTAATCACCTCTCATATACAGTTTTCAATGGCAAGGAGTCGTCAAAGTCCTTCTGGAAGTGCTCCGCATAAATCACCATCCATGAAAGGCGGTAAGGCCACTGTTCAGTTACATTCACCCAAGTCGTCAAATGGTACCAGTTGAAATCAATGTTGAAGGCCTTTAGAAGCCGGCCTAAATATCAAAATTCACAATTGCAAAGTGCAATGAATATTTGCATCGACTCTCGCAGCGGCAAATAAAATATCCACAGCAGCAGTGTCATTTGTCCGATTACACATATGCCAAAACAATAGAATTTTTGGAAACTTACCCGTGATATAAATAATATTCATGAGTCGACGCATTGATCTGGGATTAATATCCGAAAAATAGTCATCACCGAGTAAAATTTTCTTCAAATCCGTTGGTCCACTCACAGCCTTATTCAAATTACTTGCCATACTGCTCGCCACCGACTCGCTCATCTAATACAATGAAAATCAAAAGTAGCATAAGCCAATATCGTACGAAAACAGGATAGTATCAAAAGAATTAAATCACACCTTGAGTCCCAATCTCTTCTTTTTATTTGGTTTTTCAAATCGCTCCAACGGCATTGCAACTCCGAATGCGGATTCTACGGACGCACGTCGGGTAGAAAGCTGGAATAATAATAGTTTCGTATAGAAAGAGTACGACACGGTAGTCTCACTTAATGTTTGTGTCCTTTCCTGATATTAAAGCGTGAAAACATACAACAATCTGAGGTCCAAGATCTTCATCAACTTTCTTATTTGTCTTCAGATTACTCTCCATCATTTTCACATGTTTCACTTTCCTCAAAGCTGCATTTTGTAGGAAGAACGGGAGATGTACCAAATTCCGGAGATATTCATGACCCCCAATACAAGTTTCATTCAGTACAGTGGGACTGACGTTTAGCTCGATTCCCTATGCCGTTGACACAATTATTAATTTCACATCAACAATAATGCACGTAATAAGTCACAACAATAATGATTGCTCTACTACGGTTAGAAACACGTATAAACAATTTTACAATATTGGGAATACAATTTAATTTCTAATACGAATTACGTAACTAATATTAGTCTCTCCTTACCCTACGCACACGACGGAGCATCTACAGAGTACGTCAGCAAGCGAAGTGGGAGACAATTAACAGAAAACCCATTAACACAAAACACATAAACCATCACCAGTCAGGCAGGCAGTCACTGCCTGGAATCCATGTGACCCTTGAACCTACCTTCGCAATGATATGTGGGTCAATGGCAAGGAGAATGATGAATGGGGCTTTGGGGTCAGAGAACAGAATGTGGACCGCGTCGAGAACCTGAAGAACTTTCTCCTGCTCACCACTGTCCAAACCATCCACGATCACAACCATTCGACTCTGACGACCCGTAAATGAGTCCAGACAACGAACCTATATCAAAACAACCAATTAATACAAATGCAGCCCAAATACATAATTGTAGTGATGATATTACGAAACGCTTACCATATCAGTTATGAGATTCACTTCTGATTTCAGAGCATACAAAAAACCTTCAGCCTTTACTTCATTGATCTTAGCAACGGCTCGCTGGAGATGTCGACGATGGGAAAACACGATTGTCTTGAAAACCTGGATAGAAATCACAATATTTCATATTTCATACCATTCGAATTGACACACTAGCTACTAGCTGTAATAGTTGGTTTTCAAATTACTTGTCCAATGGTGAATAAATTGGATACAATGAGGAGACCCACAAAGACAATACACGCGTACATGATAACTCTGAGAGTCATACCGTTGAATCTGGAACAATTCGTCACATGTTACACCGTATTAAAAAGTTCAAATATACTTAATATTTCAGTAGAATATAATAATTATAATGTTCTCGCTCACTCTAATCTCGTTTCATCATCCGCAAGACCCGAAAAGCTAAATACGAGCACAACAATCCCCACGAGGCTACAGACATAAGAAAGCGTGAAAATGACACAGTATGGAATGCAACAGAGTTTCCGCCACTTCCAGTCCGCAGTGGACGAAGCGGGTCGTGGCTTGAAAGCACGATAGAGCCGAGTTGAGAATGTTCCGTAATCCTTTTCCAGACACGCGTAGAGTGAGTTCAGCATCTGAATTACAGAGTTCTCCCCGCCAGTTGTACTGGAAATCTTGGCTTGTTCCGTAAAATAAAAACTGAAAATATCAATAATGCGGGTCATATTTCAATGCAAACACAAACACAATGTTATCATATTCGGCCTAACTCACTTAATCGGCTGAGCCTGAATTTGATCCGTAAATTGAGACCCTGGAGGATGACAAAATAATACTTGAAAAATCAGCTTAAGGGACCCAAACTGAATCGCAAGATGGCGAGACAACCGGTGCGCAAAAGACCATTCATATCTGGAATCAAAGTAAATAAAGTATTTCACATTAAAATCATGAAACACAAAATTGAAAATGAATCAGTGCCACGCAATGCAACTCACTTCGCCCTTCTGCTGCTGAACCAAACGATAAAGAGGAAGGCATGGACCATGAAGACAATTCCTCCGACAATGCTTCCGCCAACAATCCAGCGGTACTCAGTCACCGCCAGGGCTCCAATAACGCCAAGAAAAGAAGCCAAACAAAGTGTACCCAGCAAAATAAGTATATTGAAACTGAAGATTGGATTGAACCATTGACGAGCAAAAGATTTCATTTCCTCTGAAAAAGATTCCAAAAATTAAATATGATGTTAATACATAGTATGAAAAAGTTGACTAAAAATGATCATATTTTATTGTACTGTACTGACCACGGAGTTTGCTAAGAAGGAATGATTTCCCACTTCCCCATCGTGCAAAGAGGCCCACCGTAATTGGCATATTCAAAGCGGGGTCGCTCAACATGTCTGCCAAGGCGCTGCTGTATAGGCTGTAGCCTAAGAGATTCTCGCCATCTTCTTGTGTGTTCAAGCCACCTGTAAAATTTCCACGAGGAACATGAATATTGTGTTCAACTGGAGTTTAAGTTCCAAATATTTTGAGGTATAAACGTACGATGTCCGAAGATTTGTGGTAAAATTGGTTTAGGAGAACTCCGATCTATATTGTACGGTGTTTCTGCAACACGATTTGGTCTGTATAGAAGTTGACTGTGAACTGGATTGCGGAGCAGAAGTTCGACAATCTGCTTTGACCGGGCACGCATGGCAATATGCAGGCAAGTGTCCCCTACACGAATCAACAGAAATTATTACTTTTAATTCAATGTGATGTTAAGACAAGCCCGAGTTGAGTTATGGGTATGGGTTTGAAATAAACTAACAAGTTCTTACCGTTCTTGTCCGCAGCAGAAACTTTGGCACGCTTCTCTAGTAGCATGGCTACAATCTCGGCATTACGATTTCGGACAGCTTTCATGAGAGCTGTGTCGCCGTCCTGAACAATAAACAATGACAATATAGAATCAACGCAAGAAACGTTAATTTAGATAAAATAACTGATCTTCCGCTCAGATACCTTCGTTGCTAACTCCAGTTCGGGATTCGAACCCAGAATAAATCGGACCACTTGAGCATGATTCTTCTCAACTGACCAATACAATGCAGTCTTTCTATCCTTCCCCTGAACATTCACATCTGCATGCTTCTTCAGGAGTGCTTCCACAATTGACCGATGTCCTCCTTTGGCTGCATGAATCAAATTCGTGCTGCCACCGCGGTCCTTGAAAAAAGCAATAATAAAGATAAGATATTACACGAAATAACTTATCGCTGAGACAAACTTACGCTAATATTGATATAAGCTCCATAGTTGATAAGTGTCACAGCAATTTCATGGAATCCTTCTTTACAAGCTAGTGTCAAGGCGGAGCAGCCGTCTTTGTCCAGAGCATTGGCATTGGGTTTATGGTCCAGGAGCAGCTTCACGACCTCCACATGATTACCAGCAGTTGCAACGAGAACTGGTGTCCACGACGTCTACGAAATAATTATTGAAATTATCAACAAGCACATCGATAATTCGGAAATGTGTAAATGTCAATATCTTCCACGAACCATTCCGCAAGCATCAACATTTGCTTCCGCGTGCAGCAGCATGTCAACAATCTCGATATATCCTTTCCGACAAGCCCAAATAAGCGGCGTCGTACCGTACTGCAGAAGTTTATAAATCAGTGCTTATAAAAAAAGTCCAAATAATTTATTTAAAATGCACTTGCTTACCTTATCACCAGTATTAACTTTAGCACCATGTTGCAATAAATCACGAACAATTTCAGGAAATCCTCGCCCAGCCGCCCAACCCAAGCATGTTACATTGTAATTTCCGTAGGCATTGACTTCGGAACCTTTTTCTAACAAAATCCGAGCGCATCTATATCGACCTTTGTAGCAAGCCCACATAAGTGGAGTCCAACCGCCCTATCAATACAGTAGCAAAATTCTTTTAAAAAATCATTAAAATGAAACATACAAATTACAACGTTAAATCTTAGTAGTATACCATATCCCGATGATCCATGACTGCTCCATGGTCGAGCAAATCAACAATAATCTCATCATGACCTTCTTTGCTGGCAAATAACAGTGCTGTCCAGTTGTCCTATGTTGAAATTAAATATTAAATACGAAGAGCATTTAAATATAAAACATCGATAAGTTTTGAAATTCAAACCGCCGGTAAAGCATAAATTCGTATCGTTCGTACCTGATCTTCGGCATTCACATCTGCTCCATGTTCTATCAATGATCGAACAAAGGCTGGCTTCCCTCTTGTTGCCGCTACCATTAGTGCTGTTGTTCCAGACTGTCAAAATAACCCCAGAGATGTAGAAATTTTTTATTTTTTATGCTCAGAATATTTGACGGTTTTCGTACCTCATCCCGATCATCAACAACCACACGCCGGCTTTCGAGCAAATGTTGAAGTCCAGCAAAGTTTTCTTCAGCAATGAAGGAGACGAGGGCTCGATTGGTCAAGGAAACCATGGAGTCCGTGTGCACGAGGCCTTGCTGGAATTCACAAAAAGTACAAAATATTAGTTCCATGCATGCCCTTGATATTTCAACGATTGCAAATCGGACATAGACAACTGTTCCTCCAGATCAAAACTGTATACGAGGGTTTAGACTAAGGTAAATAGAAATAAGATGTTAGGGTTACGGTTTACAGTGTGAATAGCACAGTAACACACGCTTCAGGAAGTGAGAGAAATAGTTAGTGTTCAATAGTTCAATTCAGATTAGCATTAGGATTAATATTAATGTATATTTATTCATAGGTTTGCATTAATAGTGCTAGTGCTATTATTTATTTTCAGTATCGGACGAATGTTCCGTTTCTTGAACGAATGCCAAATGTGATTTTTTTGTTAAACAGTGCGATGTTCATGCAACATGCAGTAGTGCTTTGTTGATGCTTGCAGCCATGCGCCATGCAACCGATCGAAGTGGTTAAAATTCGACAAAGACGACGCCACGCGAACCAAATCAAAACTGTTGAAGCGTAATCCGTGAGGGGTATGGGTCCACGCGAATGTAAACCGAAATATAATACCTACGTTTCCAACTTACTGTGCAAAATACGGACAATGGTATGTTCCACATAAACATGGCGGAATTTCGGAATATTCTATTTCAACTTCGAAAGAATAAATAAAAACGTAAAGTTGGTAATCTGCAAAATGCTCTCTGGTGTCTGGGCTGTTGCTTGCGGGGCAGAAAACTGAATATTGTAGTATTCATTGTAACTACGCTGTACAGTACAATAGTGTTCTTAGAACATGCAAAAAATAAGAGAGGGTCAGACAGTAAACAATAGAATATTTATGGAATCAAGTGAGTACACGTGCACTTTGCCTCGTGTTTCAGTGAAAAATAATTCGGTAATTATTATTGTGTGGGCAATAAAAACAAAACCACGTTACGAGTTCAGCGAATAAAAACCCCGGACAGAGGAAAGTTTTGCCTACATTCTTGTGTCACACTCAAGTTTCAACATTTAACGATTCAGATAAATTGCGCCGACAAAAGCGTTTATGTACAACTCTTTTCTATGTAGGTACAGTTGTTTGCAATCGAGCCGGATGATATTTAGACCGTGCGGTTCAAAGGTACTAAACTCACATGTGTTGCTTTATACTGTATAGGTTTTAAAATTAATTTAAACCTTGTCGCCGATTGTCAGCATCAAGCAAAGCATTTTACCGCAATCTAGAGTAAGGACTTGAAAAACGTTTCCGCAGGACATGTCGGCTTTGAATTAGGTACAAATGTAGCCAATTGAATTTTGATTCAATTCGGATTATTGGTATCAACGTCAACCCTTCCCCTCACGGACAACCTAGCTCCTATCTAATATCTAACCAACCCCTTGTTGTGAGACGGACGAGAAACGACGGAAATATGCAGGTAAGAACTTCATTGGATTGGCCGAGAGTGTATTCTGCAAGATTGGTGCTGTTTGTGGTAAGAGAAACTGCTCGCTCCTCGTCGAAAAATTCGGATGAGAGAAAAGCCTGGGACGTCCTCGACCACCGGGCAAACCTAGCACAGCCGGACCAATTCCAACAGCCCTGGCTTTGATGATGGTACTAATTTCAGGCTTCGGGTCTTTGACGTCCAGGAGCACAGAGGATGACAGGCTTTCGCTATCCTCAGAAGACTCAGGTCGACTGCTATTGCTACTGTCGACGGAGTCTCTACCGCGTTCCGGCGCCGTGAGCGTGGATGCGGATGCTGACGTGGAGGTAAGGGGCTCTGAGAAACTGGCCTGTTTCCGGAGAACGGGTCGTCTGACCGTTGTGGACCGGCCGAGGGACGAACTCCGTGGGCGCTCAGGCTCTTCTTCAACTTCTTGGGATATGAATGGGCTGGAATTGATGCGGATGGCCGGAATTCCATCCCCCTGTCGTCGTATCTCGGACGGAAGGCTGGTGAGGGACGGGGATTTGTGAAATAACTGCGTCCAGAAGGAACGCCGACGGCGGTGTGTCATGTTGGAAGACCTGGGCTGAGTTTTAGCTTGGCAAACTGAAAATGTAATTGAGGGCTAAAGTTCATACCAAAATGAGATGCAGAGCTGTAAGCCATGCATGATATCAATAGGAATTCAACAATATCATCATTGTTGCATTAGCAGAAATCTGCTCCACCAGAGAAAAATCCAGCGTGCTACTGAAACAGAACACCGTGTCATTATGAATATGATCTGAGCCAATTTATGACTGATTTTCACCGAAGTAAATACATTGCCAAATAGTTTCTAACTAATAAAGTAGGCTTGTCATGTGTCACTCGTCGTGAATTGTGAATAATTAAAAATTTGTGTATCGTCCGTCGTCCGTCAATTGTATCGCGTTTCAAAAATTAAAAAAACGACACGGCCAACCATTGCCTTCAATTCAAGTCAACTTGCAGAAAGCCGAAGAGCAAGTGCCTTCAAATTTCGCCTATTTGCAAAAATAGTCAGAAATTGAAACTAAAGACTCAATACGTCAGTAACAGTAAAATTGACTGGTTTTCCTCGTTATTGTCGTTGACGTTATTGTTGTCAATTTACATACTTCTAAAATCATATAAAATTACAATTAGCAGATGCTGTAATTGTACGCTGTAAGGCGCTGTAAGGTATATGAGCTGAAAGAGTATTTCCAAGATTCGGTAATTAATTGATATTGGATAAATATCTAGCAAGCACCTAATCCGTGAATACCTATTTTACAAATAAGTAACGAATTATAAAATAACCATTACATAAAGATATCGCTGGCTCTAATGTATTAGTTTAACCTTAGTGCATTAGGTTATACACCAAAGTATTCTCGTGCCTCGTTTTACGTTTTTTGGATTGGGACACGTTAAAGTCATAAATCGTTAGAAAATTACCTATTCAAACTCTTGTTTAGATATGAAGAGGTGAGAGTCCTTACCTACTTGTTTTGTACAAGCGCATGCATAATCCTAAATTAAAATCAGCCCTTGCCGCTGATTCCGCTATTTTAGACCACAAATATTTTATAGGTACTCAAAAATATAGACAATCGACTAAAAACAAAATAGCCCCACTCAAAATGTAAACTCAGGCGAAAATATGAAGAACTTTTTATTTTTCTTGACCTTTACCAAGTATGTCACTTACGTTAATCGCGGCATGATTGATGATTTCACTTCTGGTCCGCCTCAGCACCCCTCTCGGTCTCGGTTCACTAAGCTTTTTTGGAATCATTGTAATTTGTAATGCTGTCTTAATTCGTTAATTCAAACATTACATATAATATAATTTCAGAAAATTCCAAATCAAGTCGCAAATACTTAACTAAATGTACTATCTATTCCGTTCTTATGAGCTCCCTCACTAAAGTAGAGGTGGGGCACCAGTTCAGGTAAAAATTTACTAAAAATAGGAATTTTATGCGAAATCACATTTCTCCAATCATCAGTACCATAATTCCCATGTTGTGTATGAATAAGCACTAATTCTTGGGATTGCATTAATTCATTCGGCGTGACTTAATTAGAATTGAGAGCCATGATTGGCATTTGGCATTTACCTTCGCCTTCAAAAGATCCAAACCTAAGCTATTTCCTAGCTTAGCCGCAATGATGGATGGGTAGCGTCTTTCCAGGTTAACAATGTCAAACTTCACATTACTATTTTTGTTTATAGGCGAACCCGAACCCGACATAAAAACGTGTCAAACGTCTATGCAATCAACCAAACAACTTAACTAACTAAGTCTGGTCAGGTCAACCAATTCTGTCGAGTTAAATATGTGGAACTGGAAGATTGATCGAATGCTGACTTTCCACCGAGTGAGAACAATAACACTGATTCTGATGCCGATACTAATTGCAGATTTATGAGCTTCACACAAAACACGTAAGTACTGCACAGTAATCATCTTATGTAAGAACAAGAACTGAAAACGAGAGCATCACAAATCTGTAAGTTCAACTGAATGGATAATTGTAAGCTGAAGAAGCATAGTCAAACGTATTTAAAATTCAACGACATCACTGGAGATCAGCACAGTATTTTTAGTCTCCCATTATTTTACGACTCGCCCAGATCATTTTTATGATTCAAGGTGTGCGGTGTCATCATTTCCCAAGGGTTGTCTTACAATTCATGTATTTGTATAGTAAATCTCATAGCTCGTTTACCAAAGCATGGGTTGTAGATATGATTGAATATTGAATCAAAGTAAAGTTAAAACGAATTATTTGACGGTTATGTACTTACATATTATTATGTCTTTCGCAATCAATAGTTATATCATATCGAAATCTTTATAACGTATGCTATATTCTCAGTTCTTAAGTTTCAAAATATATATTGAACGTTAAACAATATATTACGGGTATTCGGTATTTGACAACCCTGGTATGGACATTTGAACTATTTAAAATTTGTCACACACACACACAACTAGACTAATGAATGCGGCTTCAACTTTTTAAGTAGGCATGCAGTGTGCATACTGCATGAGTACCTACATGTGTAAATGCTTCATTACGATCATGGAAAATTCAGAATTGTAATCCGAGACCGAGACAATCGGCATACTCGCTTTAATGTTGCAATTAAAATCAATACACTTAAGCCGGTCAATGGTCGTTTAATACATGAAACCGAAAACGGGAACATATTTCCCATATTGATCTTGCTAGGCTGAATATACTGAAAAGTTAATAAGCAAGCAATAACTCACGGTTTCCAATGTTCTGAGCTGAGAATCGGATTTACTCCGACCCGGAGGTTTGATGACATAGAGCACATTCATGGTACCGGTCTGAACAATAATGCCCTTTTTTGAGGAGCTCATGGGCTTGTCCTCTTCCTCCAGAACGGAGACAGGATGTTACTTTTTAGTATTCTTACTACGTGACAAGAGACGCTTCTCACTCATTATGGAAAATTAATATTTGTACTTTAACTTTAAGCTCTTCCAACTAACTCACTGGAGTCATACTAATTAAATTGAGACCAAGTACAGAATTCCTAATGCCGTCTTTTCAATAACTCAAATAACTGGTACAGAGCTTGTGACTCTTAGAAAAATACTCCAATTCTTGTAGCCAAGTGTAAGTAGAATTATACGCTGGCTGAACGAATCACATTGAAATATACATCGTCGAATCAGCATCTGCATGGATTCATATGTATACAAAACCAATACCAATAGATGTAATTCTGCAAGTGTACACTGTCTAGCAAGTCATGAATTATCACTATCCTTATCTTAATGGTTCTCGTGTTCTCACTCTAGAGTTTAGTCGGCTACCAATTTTTTTGTCACTATTGAGTCACCAGTCGTCAGAATCCAATGCAGTTTTAATTTTAAGTGCTTAGCATATGACATGACACCAATTACAGGAAATCTCTGTTTACAATTTTTTTTTGCCATTTATCTGTTCCAAGTCCATGTGATGTAAGTTTAATGCCTATATGATTTTCTGTGAGTACCTACTCCGTAGTCTTGTGTGATATGTTGAATTAAATATTAAATATTGGTCTGACTGGCATTTGGCAGAGCCAGTTGCAATAGGTAATATATCAGTAAATATGTTGAAATTGAGATATTCCATTAATGACGTAGGACATTGAACAACATTCAACATACCTGAGATTTAAGTAGAACTCTGAAAGCAGTTTTTCCTTGTGACAGTAGTTGTGACTAGAATCATGTAAGTAGTTCAGGATTTTCTCTCTCCAACACATTCAGTTTCGGACTAGTTTTGAGTAGGAACTGTGAGGAATAATTTGAGATTCAATTGGATCAAGGATCCATTTCTACTAGTGAGAGATCCACATTTCCAAGCTTTAGTGTTCTTGTTTTGATTTGAGTAAGTAACTTGAGTATCTGAAACAATAAGATAGAACTTTATGCTTTGTGATAATTTTGTCGAGTAAAACTTCAACTCAGGTGGACCCATAACGGAAGCGTTCTTTTGAGCTCGTTCACTTAGGACCATTATAATTCTACTATTTTGATTTTGAGTACTTATAATTTCAATCCAAAACGGATTTGCCAACAGCAATTAAATTTTTGGAGGAGTCGAGATTAAGATTTAAACTTAACTCGATAAAGGGCACACATTATGTGTTAAATGGGAAGCTTTGATTGGATATATGGTCAATGGGAATACTCTATGAAAATCTCAAATGTGTGTTCACTCCGTCCTCTCCATCTCATTCATTAACGAGTCCAACTCCAACGTTATTTTTATTGATTCCACGTATTGCATGTCTAACCGAACATTTCATTCTAAAAAGAACGAGATCATCAATCAATAGTTGCAGAACGTGGGCAGCCAAAGCCAAGCAACACAATTTGACAAGACAGCTGAATAACAAATCTCAAAATGGATATATTATCAGAATCAGAAACAGTTACAAGTAACTTATACAGTATAAGTATACGTTCTATCACTTAGAACTATTGGTTTGGTATTGTTAGCTACACAGTAGTTGAAAACACGATTCTTATTGTGACTTGTGATCAATCATGTAAGTTACAATACAACCTGCTAGTCTAAAAGAAATTGATTCCGTTTAATGACACAAGTCACAATAATCAACAATATAATTGTTCATCTGTTAAGATTTAAGATCAAGTGCTAACTTGTTCTTAACGGTCAGGTGTCAGGTCGAATTTCTTTTTGCCAGCTACTTTTACTCTGTATTCTGGTCTAGAAACCAACATATGAACCAATGGCATATACCAAGGTTGATCGAGATCGAGAACTAAGAAATTAAAAACTAATTAGCATACATTTTTAATTTCTCGATTAATCTGGGCAATAGATAATGAAAAAAATTATTTCGCCTTCCAATGTGCAAGTGCAAATAACAACAACAAATAACCAATTAAATTATCGTTAACCCAGCTTCACCTGAACTGTGATAGCCCTGCACATATCGAATTTGAAATGCCACCCCGGGCGCAATTTGCAAGCTAACATAAGTAGTACATAGTAGGTAATTACATGTAATTTCCAAACAAGCGATTCTATAACGGGAGGTTACAACATCAGGAATCTTTACAATATGCAGTTACAACGTCCATTCGCAAAACTTTCAACAATTGACAATAATACCCGATCCGATACCCAACTTACAACAAAATTCCTGTAGTACCGTTGACCGTTGACCGTTGACCGTGAGCGTGCTCAATATTTACATCAAAATCAAAGTAACAAATAAATAAGGTAGGTAATTGGGTAATGTGTAAACTTAAAATAACTCACCAATTTAAGTGAAAAAGCGAACGTCCCTAGTTAATGTTAGTCCATGACACATTTTGACAATTATCAATCCGATTGATATCAGATATATGACGATCACAGCCAAGCGGGCCTGATCCCTGAGTTGACCTTGACCTTTTTCTGCGCGGACAATCCAGCTGACGACAGTAGTGCTAGTGCCACGTTCCCGGACGGTTAACCTAACTCACTATACACACATTACAATTTTGAATTAAATAGAAATTAGAGTAAAGACAAAAGACGAATTTCAAATTTCCAGTAACATGCAAAATACAAAATAAAAATTCCAACGTCAAGTTCAAAGTTGGCACGTGAAGGCAAGGATGAGTCATGGAAGCAGAATGTCCTTTGACCACACGCGATCGCGATGCACGCACGTGTATGTACATACATATAAACTCTGCAAAAACCCGAAGCGATGCACGCACATTGGCACATTATTCGTATCGGGAGAAAGCCCAGCTGGGTGAAAGTTGAATTGAAAATCACTAAATAAATACATAGTCATATAATTCTGCGTTTATTGTACACTTCTAACATGTATGCATAATGCACAATTAACAGTAATTGTTTGAATTATTGAATAACCTAACCCGTGTAAGAAAATAATTATTATTGAGCGAAATGCCATTAGTATTTTAGCTACACACTTCCCTCTAGTACTAGTAATTTACACGAAATATATTACCTTTAATTTTAGTTCTTTGAAATATTAATCAAGTATATTATTGTGTGGAAGTTGAAATAAACGGTTGAATTTTTACGAGTAAAAAAAAAATATTATTGTATTTATTTTGCTGTTTCGTTGGACGGTACAGGTAAACGTAAAACTCCTTGCGCGACTTTGTTGACTGCGCGTTA
>JAQFYT010002216.1:0-13516 GCA_034694925.1 Ceratophysella denticulata | reverse complement strand
AAAATCCCAAAATAGGATCGTGCCTAGGTTTTAGGTGCATATAGCCCGAAAAGGCACGTTAGGCAAAATAGGCCTTTCGCCAGATTGACCTCTGACCCTTGATCGGTCAAGATCCGAGAGGTCACCGGTCCAAGTTTAAAACTGACAAAGTTGAATTGCCTACCTATCCGCTGTCTGTTTATTATTTTATTATGTTTATTCATTATGTTTTATCCGGGATCTGTAAATATTTAAACACATATACGCGAGTAGTATGCGATCTACATCCTGTTTGCGTGTGGGTCTCACAAATATCGCTACAAAATATTTGTAAATCGCTATAATACGGGTTAAACATCCAGCTAAATCTGTAAATTGACAATTCAAAAATTACATAATAGACTACGTTTGCGTCCTTATATAGACCCAAATGACTTAGAACGTTAGGTAGCTGTGAGTATAAGCACTTCCCACGTCTTTGAGTCCCATTTAGATTCCCAGAATGGAGGTATTGTCATTTCCTTTAGTAGTAGGGATTTCGGAGGACTCGTCGGAAACTCAACTTTTCCCTGACCAAGTTTTTCTATGCATGTGTTACGCCGTGAGGTTTCTTTTTGTACCCTCCTCGGGAGGTTTGGAAAATGCCTGCTGCTGCCACACAGCAGAGTGCACAGGGCACCCCAGCAGAACCTGATTACCTATTCCGCCCGAGTCCTAAAAACCCAGGGAGTTCTGTATGTGGCAACCTTTGTGGTTCACTTTTCTCCCTGAACCCTTGAACGTACACTTCTAAGTCCAACTCATCCCAATCTGTCACAAGACGACTAATTAGTCACACGTTCGTTGACGGAGGCCTTTTGCACAGAGGAAAAGCCGGGCTGAAACCCAAACCAAACCACCTTGTAGCCCTACCGGGACTTCACACGGACACGGACGTTGAATTAAACTTTTCTGTCCTGTACCGTGGCTTGGTCTGTTGTTCTCCCTTGCCCTGTACCAGGCCAGAGTCAGTTGGAAATTGAGGGCGAGGCATGGACATGAATATGGAATCCATTAATTAGGAAAAGTTATGGTAGACTGGAGGGAAATACACATATTTTCTCTTCCCTTTCTGCCCACGGCCAAGGGGGAAAACCTTCCATAATGAAGCTTTAAATTGGGAGGAAAAGAGCTGACCAGAGCTATGCTTCACCAGGAGCTCTGGTATTTTAATATATAAAATTCCTCTGGCTTCAGTTCCGCTTTTACCCGAAGATAGTTTCACCCGCGCTTCCAGGACTGGAGCGGCGTCAGAACTCGGATTTCTACGCTGTTTTATCTCTTGGTTGAGATTTCGATGCGATCTATTTGGGCTAGATCACGCAATCGTCTAATATCACAATTCTATACTGTATGCACATTTCGAAAGACGACCGGGCGTATTTTATTTCCGAAGCTTACGTAACAATGCAAACGCTAGAATATAAGGCCTGGGCCTGTATCAGAATAATTACGGTAGATCTAATTTAGATTTATTAAAAATCCTACTTTTCTCTATATTTAATGTGTGATTTAGACCGCGTAGATCACAGATGCAAGTAAATAATATAGAATTTTTATGTACCCCCCGTAACCAGAGCCGAGCCTTGTGCCGACGCTCCGGAATCCAACTATCAGTTTTATATACGAAAGTTCTATTCTCTACCGTTCAACATTGTAGAATCTCATATACGAGCGAGATTCACATTTTCGGACCGAGGAGGTGCTTTCACATACCTTTGAGCTTAATAAACTAGCCCAACCTAAGTCAGCGAGGTTATTTTTTCTTCCTGCATGCCTGGCCTCATGGCCGGTGAAAGCCGGAATCGAGGTAGTGAATTCTGTAATGTAATGTACTTCCAGTTTCAGCTTCATACCTTTTTACCCTGTTCTGGGTGAGTTTAGTTGATATAGAAAACCCGAGTTTTTGAAAACTCATAACTTTTCCTCACCGGGGCCTTCTAAACAGATGTAGTTTCCCTCTGGCCATTTTCTCGAATGAACATCCTTGTTACTCTGCTGCCTGCCTTGGTTCCTGCTCTAATATTATTAGTATCTCGAGAATGTTGGATGTACGAGGATGTAGGACGGGGGTGAGGCTTGGGCTAATATTATTATGATGTATGCATGTTAAAAGCTCATGTATTTCTGGCACTACCTTCGGAGAAAGTTTACGACTTTCACCCAGTCTAAACATTAAAAGATTTGTACATCTATTGTATGTACATATAGTAAAAACTTTTCTCAAGAGTTATTCATCATAGCGGATGTACCCATTTTTCATGGACTATCTCCCACTTCTCCCGGGTTTAATTTCCTAATAAGAACAATTAAGAAGTTATGTACATTTTGTGTACGTTATGCAGATTTATTTTTATTGTATTTTCTCTCTATTGAAATTTAGGCTTCATTTATAATCATTTAGAAAACGGAGAAAGTTTTGTGCGGGAAGATTTACTCTTTCTCGGGAATTTTAGTGCCTTAATAGCCGGTTTATGTTCTGAGTTCCAAGTTAGTCGTCGCAGGTATACTTGTAAAATATTACCTCTGCAAGTGTTACCGTGTGTCTTGGAGTCTGCTACTTACGGGATAATTACGGTGTATAGGTACCTAGTTTTTAGGTAGTTTGCTCGGTGATTAGAGCTTTGGCTGCAGTAGCGGCAAAAATTCATCTCTGAAGCAAAAAGTCTTAGCTATTGATTTTGTTATTAAGCAACGGAAAATTTCGTCTTGGGATGATCAGGGTAAAGATGTCCATGTTCATAGCACATTACTATAAGCTCATGGAAGATTGGGACATGTGGCATGTATAATGGTATTTCCGGATGTCGTTGCGGTCGTTGGTGCTCAATTTGGGATTGGGATTCATGTTAGCTTGTAACTATGTGTTGTACTGCGGCCGGAAGACCTCCTGTACCCAAGTTTCAATATCTTGTGTCTGTGTCACGGCTGGAAGTTCGTATGTGGAAATTTCTCTTTAATGGCACATCAAATTTGCCTACAAGTACTTACACATTGTATTACATTCTGGAGTCTCTGGGCTAACCAGGGCTATTGGAAAATGATTTCAGGAGAGCAGGTTGCTGTGCATACGGGGGTTCTGTTCTAAGCCTGACGTAGCATTCCGTTAGCACTACGCTTAATTTGAAGGGGCGAACAGGGAACGGAATATCGCGTTGGCGTGCATGGGCAGGGACAGAAAGTCGGAGTGAAAGTTTTTGGCTTGGGCAGAGGAGGGTTGAAATGTTTGAAAATGCTACGGGAATCTGTAGGCATGTGTCATAAGCACTGCGGAGCGGGCTGAGAGCAGAGATCTCCGAGACTTAACATCCAACCGTGCTCTATTCTGTAGTGTATTGCGTCTTGTCGCCAGAACGAAACGAACCCCCCTACACACTCCAGTAGTGTACAGCATAGGAATTGGAAAAAGATCCTTGCGCAACAATTTTTTGAGTCCTTCCTAAAACTCGTGTCAGGGTAAAAGAAAAAAATAAGCCCGAGCCTTTTTGCATCCAGCTCTGGGCACATTTCAACCTAGTCGACCGGTGGACGGTGGTGACGGAAGTTGTGGACGTTAACGTATTTACACGGTGAAAGCCACCCCCTGTATCTCTGACTTAGAATTACATACTACACTACTGTTATAAATAATACATGGGTGTAGCAAATCGGGAGAAAGCTAAATTGCGTACTGCTTTCACCTTGCATCAACTTACCCTGTAAGGGGTGAAGTGAGACTGCGGCGTCTGTCTCAGGCATTTAAACTTTCGAACAATACGTGAAATCAAAGTGAAAGTGCTGGAAACGTTTTATAATTTTGTGTGAACAATGACATGGTGGTTGGGAACATGTTGAGTTTGGATTGTTACAGTGCCAATAATGCGTTCTCTATGAGACTCTGGAGATTGGCTCATGTCTGGACGGCTTATCGAAGTGAGTTTCTAAGCATAAGCTGAATTTTAGGCAGGTTTTTGTCGTCCATACGCTAAAATTTAGGTTGAGTCTTCAGCTGCACAGGGAAATTGTACACAGGATGCTAGGTGTTGATTAACTAGAAGAACTTGCTGCGAACAACGAACAAAGGGCATATTTCTGTTTATTCAATAATTTGTACTTATGTAGGCTTTTATCATAACAATGAGGTCATTGAGACACAATCTCCTGAGTCAACCGGAAATTGAGTATTTCAACGCTATCGTGTATTTGTACTTAATTCTATTGTGTATTCTTAGGGCTAATTTCTAATTTAAGTCTATGTTAATTTTTTTGTTTCAACAGACTCGGTCGTCAATCATGGTTCAGGAGAGTCAGGGGTGGATTTGGGGAGTTCAGCTAAGGATGAAGTAAGTGGTTCACCGTGTGGAAGCGTGCCGTCATCCCCATTCTCCGAGTCCCTCAGCCTACTCGGTGCCGGAGGTCAGGCAGCCCTCAATGGCCTTTCCTATGTCTGTGAACAGTGCGGCCTAACTTTTTCGGGTCGGGAAGATTTGGAAAAACACGAAATTTCTCATCCTGCCCCCAATCAGGTGAGCCCACTCGGAATTCTCAAATTAATAGACTCAGACTTAGATTAGAGTATAATGAGCGGAATTCTATTCATCCCCATGGAGCCCACTAATCTTTAGGCTCTTAGGCTCCTACCGGGAGCTAGGTATTAAGATAGGCTGCGGAGTGAGAGATAAGAGAGTGTTACGGAATTTAGTATGCTCCGAAAATGCTTTCTCACGTTCATACGGTTTTTTGGAGGGTTTGGGTCTTTTCGGTCTCGGTCTTTTCGGGGTCAATTTTATTTTTTCAATGTATTGACAATTTTAAAGTATTTTATATGTAATTTTTGGTGTTTTCTAAGATATTGTTGGATTACCGGGCATTTATTTTGTACGTATTACTTTGTATTTGCTTATGATTGCCGGTATGTTTACACATTGTCTAATTTGCTCTGTGATCTACGGGCCGTTGGTCACGGCACGGCATAAGTATAAGCAGTATTTCAACTCTAACCTGTTAAATGCTATATTTTAGCGTTTAAAATGTCCAGATTTTGCATTAACGTAACATAAATTCGAAATTCACCAAAATGCCCAGACCCAATTGACCAAATCCTCCAAATTGTCCATGATCTACGCTTAAATTTATCTTCATCCACTAATTTGTGTCCCTTTATTTTGTATTCCCTATGAACTAGCAGTCTTGCAAAATTTGTTTTAAACAATTTGCAAACGTCTACCGATTACAAAGACACATGATAAGCCACGACGAGAGTGCGGGTCTCAGGAAATTTAAGTGTTCTGACTGTGAAAAGGCCTTCAAGTTTAAACATCATTTAAAGGTTTTTTGGCATGCTCTTTCTACCTTACTGACTTCCCTACTCACTTACTTAAAAATCCGCCTCTTTATTTATTGTGTTTGTTCTGTTTTATGCTCTCAATTTCGCACGTTCGCTAAATGCACGATACACGACGCATGATGACGGGTGTTGGTTTACTTGAACATTGAACACCCGAAGGAAATACCAGACCTAATAATAATATCGTAGTTTAAGCTTAAGGTTGTATTTGAGTATTTGAAATTCCCGCGAATTAGAAAAAAATATATTAACATGGCTTCAGTAACGCATTCCATGAAAAATTTAGCCGTAGAATAAGAAAGTTAGCGTTAAATCAACTAAATCTGTATTTTTCTTAAGCTAACATAAAAAATTCCGCTATAGATTCAATACCGTTATGCAGCCTTAAGTTTAGAACACAGTTGCTCAGACAGATGTGTACTACGGGGTGTTTTTCAGAATTTCGAAACTAAACTTATTTTAGCTTGCATGCGGAAACCGACTAAAACACTAAACCAATTGCAGTTTTGGGGTCAGGCTGTTTTATTTATGACAGTTGGGGCTGTATATTGATTTACCTTTGATGACAGATCTTCATCAAAATCCTGTTAATTACAAAACTTTTCCCATTACAAAAAGTACAATTATTTACAGTGGGTTTTCTGAGTATTTTGTATTTGCTTAGAATAACCCAGGGATTTTCCTATCAACAGGAAGTTGCATGCTCTGCTCTACAAGCTAATCTTAAGACACGCTGTAGTTTAGAGTGTTAAGTCCTGACCATGGCATGCTGGTAAAACTTGAGGAAATTAATTAGTTTAAACGTCTGCATGTCTGCATGTGAAATATTTAGGTTAAATTACCCAGAATTACATTTACGAATCTCAAGTAAACTAATTTGTTTTCCAAATTAACCTGACTTAAATTAGTAATTCGTTGTAATTCAATGTAATTTAGACCGATGAGTTCTGTACTACGACGGTGTATTGTATAGAGAATAGACTGGCCTGGACTTTGATTTGACATTGAGCATGAAATTGATTCCAAATTAGCTTCAAATAGTAAATCAAAAAAATCGCACATAAATATGCACATTTACGTTGTTTTTTTTTAGCTTAATTTTGTTTTTTTTACTCGTATGTGTACAATGTACTGTACAATTGCCTTGCATCGTGTGATAATTTTTATTTTTGTCTTAATTACGTCTCATTTGGAGCTTTAATTGAGGTAAATATGCTGATAGTTGGGATCTTTGTACCAAATACAGGAACACGTTCGTATTCATTCTGGAGAGAAACCATTTGAGTGTAATAATTGTGGAAAGCGTTTTTCTCATTCGGGATCCTACTCTTCACACATGACTTCCAAAAAGTGTCTCATCATGAATCTTAAGGTAAGTAAGGACGAATATTTTATTCAAACTTGCCCCAAATGTAACTACATACCAATACAATAAAGAAATTTCAAATTTTTAATAATTGAAATTCCTGGTAATTAAACACGGCGTGAGCTTGATTTAAAAAACTACATTTCATAGTCACATGCTATCCATCCAACTTGTAACGTGTTTTGTCCAATTCAGATTATTCTGACATTTTCTAAAATATCAGGCTAAAATGTGCCGACCCATACGCTTTGTTGCTCTAAAAACCATGTCGTTCACTTAATTACAGCTGGGTCGAGGTAAGAATTTAGAAAAAGGTCCCACCTCGACGTCCCCACAACGAAGCTCTGCTCCGAATTCCGGATTTGGGGCCCAGAAACCGCCACCAACGACACAACGAAACACAATGTCCGAAACTCCCACATTCCCAGTCCACCCGCTCCTCACGGCTAAATTGGCCCAATCCTCCCTCACCCCGTCTGACAATAATTTTATGAACAGTAGCAGCGACCTCAAGAACTATCCATCCACTTCTCCGCCGTTTCTTCCGCCAGGTAATAAGTGGTTATTGTTTTAAAATGAAGGCTAGCTAAGGCGCTAAAGCAAGCAGCATGCTAATTTTGTATTTTTTGGGTAATTCAGGTCCAGTGAATTTCCATCCATTTTTCGTGTCAGCGGCCGCGAATGCTGCCGCTCTCCAGCCCAATCCCTATGCCCTCAACATGACGAATTTCTTCAATTCCTTACCGCAAAACTCACCCCTCCGTCAGCTAGCCCATCTGGAGACTGATGACAAAAAGCCAATGGAACAGAAGCTGAACGGGTCAATTCGCTCTCGCTCTGAATCTCGGTCACCATCACTCCGCAGTTCCATCGGGGACGAGGATGAGAAAGGTCCGTACTCGCAACGAAAAAATTCTACTGATGTGGACGTGGATTCGGACAGGGACAGCGTGGACAATAAAGTCCAAAGAATTTTAGACACGGTCAATGCGAGTGTGACACGGCAGCTACTCCAAGCCTGTCATTTCAAAAATGGCTATGAACCAGCTTCTCCCAGGTCATCTTCCGCATCTCCGCTCCCGCTCCGGTCACATGAGGCGGAGGAGAGCTATGAGCTGCATAATAACAACAATAACTTGAAAACGAGTAATGGGATGTTGGAAGGAGAGCGGAAGCGGAAGAAAAACGGAATTGAAGGCCTTGCTGCACGTCTAGAAAGCAGTCAGAAGAAACAGCGCTTGGAAGCAGAGAAATTCAAGGAAATTAAACGAAATGGAGATTTTCATTTAAATGCTCGTATGGGGCATGAGGATGATCATGAGAATCAATCTAGCTCGGATAATGAGTTTGGCGAGTCAGGTAAGTCCAATATCAGGTATTTCATTAATAAATTTGTCGATAAAAATGTTTGAAAAAAGCGATAAATACTGAAAATCTGATTTGTTTTGTCATGCTACAGGAGATCACAACGATTCGAATGAAACAGTGGAAGGACGACGGGCCCGTGTCCGCTCTCTCTTTTCCGAATCTCAGTTAGCCATTCTAAGACATCATTACGGAATGGACCCCCGCCCACGACGTGAGCATCTTCTAGGCCTCGCTCAACAGTTGGTCTTGCCTCTCCGTGTGGTTCAGGTATACTTACACTAATACACTAACAACTTTCACCCGCACTTTCTCCCAACTCATTTTTCTACACTTTTCTGCGCGCTCTGAAGAAAACTCATGGATCTTGAGGGTAATTTGTTTTCTCTTTTTTCTTCAGGTCTGGTTCCAGAACAGTCGGGCTCGGGATCGGCGTGAGGGTAAGCCCTCTCATTCTCACGGCTCAAAGGGCGGAAGTCTCTTTGGCTCAAAATCTCCTTCAAGAAATAATAATTCTACTGGGTTCACGAGTGCACTCTCACCCGTCTTCAACTCTCTGCCTACCTCACGCCGGATGCCGAAATGGAAGGCGAATTTAGCGGCTAGTATTCTGAATGATGAACCACGGGAGTCAATGCCTTTGCATGCTGAGCAGCCTTTGGACTTGTCCACCAAGAAGTCCACGCCCTCGAATTCTCCAAGACACTCTTTTGAGAGCTCTGAGGTCATGACGTCCGACTCTGAGGATGGAATGGGATTGAGCCGTGGAGATCAGCCTTTGAATTTGGTATGCATACAATATGGATTGTTAAACTGACGCGGAAATTCTGTTTAAAAATGATCACTTTAGGTCAAAACGCTTAATTTTTTGTGAATATCGCTGAATATACCGTTATTGTGCAGAATTTTAGGTAAAAAGCACAGATTTTCTTGAAAAACATTATACAATGCTATGAAATATATGCGAAACACCCGATTAATGTGTGCAATATACTGGCTTCTATGCCCGATATTAAAACTTTTATTGGCAATAACATTTGAAATTGAGAATCTGCTGTATTTGGAGTACAATAACGACTTGGCTCACTCGACCGCTTAACTAATATGTCTCTTTTGTCCGTCCTGTCCTTTTCAGAAATCGTCTCCACACTCAAGCCCGACCCAAACGACCCGTCACTCGGCTGAGTCCCCGACCCTCTTCCGCCTCGTCACGGACGAGGGCATGGGCGGCCAAGGGCGAAAGGGCAGCAGTTCTCCGAGCAGCGGTCAGAATCATTCGAGATTGGCCCGAATCCTGTCTCAACCCCCGTCATCTCCATCCCCAGTCTCACTCTACAACCCCCGGGGAACCACGAATGGGTCACTGAACGGAAGCGGCGGTTTTGATGCTCGGACCCCGTCCCCGGCTATTTCTCTGGGTCCAATCATGACGCCGATGCTCTCCAACTTAATTCCAGTACCGTCCAATAGTCCTCCCGACTACGGGCTCAATGGATTCAACCACTCACCCCTCAGTCTCCTCTCCCAGAGTACCATGAGTGAGAGCGGGGAGCATTTGCCGGTTTTCCTGGGTCTCAACCATAGGTCAACGCCCACGAAGAAAAGGAAAGTGAAGCCACTCGCGACCTCACCCACGTCCAATAATAATAATTCATTGAGTCGGCAACCAGAGGAAATTGGATCCTTTTCTTGTGACCAGTGTGAGAAGACTTTCAACAAACAAAGCTCACTGGCTCGTCACAAGTATGAACACTCAGGTATGGTATTTTAACGGTCAAACACGCATATTTGTACGATAGATGGTGCTTATCCTTCGAAACGTTTTTAAATAACGATTGCATTTGAATTTTACCGCTCCAGCTCAACGAATTCAACTAATCAATCGTTCTTAGCATTCAAAATGGCCGTCGTTGCGTTTGAATTTTACCGCTCTAGCTCGACGAATTCAACCAATCAATCGTTCTTAGCATTCAAAATGACACGTTCGCTGCGTTTGAATTTTACCGCTCTAGCTCGACGAATTCAACCAATCAATCGTTCTTAGCATTCAAAATGCCGTCGCTTATTATATGTGTAGGTAGCAAAACTGAATGTGGGTTAATTTAGTTATTCAAAATCAGCATGCGATCCAAATCTGCTAGATGGTATACACAGTCGGTGCGCAACTAATTTTTGCATATGCTGAACGATCGATAAGCTATTGGATGTTGTTCTTCGCGCCGATAAGGTAAAATTCAATGCGGTGTGCATTATTTGATTAATTTAATTTTTATTAATTTTTCCTATAGGCCAACGCCCTTACAAATGCAACACCTGCGACAAGGCCTTCAAACACAAGCACCATTTGACGGAACATTTACGCCTACACACGGGAGCGAAGCCATTTCAATGTAACAAGTGTGGGAAGCGGTTCTCTCACTCCGGCTCCTACAGTCAGCACATGAACCATCGCTACGCCTACTGCAAGCCCAATCCGAACAATCGAAATAACTAAAACATCCCCTAAGTCATCGGCTGGGACTTGCAACCAGGCTTACAGCTTACAACTCTCATTAGTCTCATTAGTTTAGTCACTAATTTTAGCCAATCTAAGACATTACTGGCAATATATACTCGTATAGGTACTAGTAAACTACGCTAAGATTGACCTTAAATCTGAATTTAGCACGTCAGGCATCCGCGTTATAAAGGATGAACCAGTCACACACAATTTGACAAGGAGTTGCACAGGCCTAAACAAGTATATCCATCCAAGGTGAAAATTCATAAGAATATTGTTCATCTTCTTCAAAGCACCCAAGATGAGACAATATTATAAGGATTTTTCTTGACTTTTTGACTTCAATCTCTCTATAGTGAACTTATTAGACATAAAATTAAGGTCGTACTTTCTAATTAGCTCTATTAGGTCTAATTGTGCCAAAAGAGTTTAAATTGAGTATAACGAATGTGTCACAACGAAGAATGCGTGAGGAGCTCGTGCAAATCCAAAATGCAGGCTCAGCCAGGTTTACATACAACGAATTCACAAAGTAAAAGTATATTTATTATTATTAGAGAAAGTCCAATGTATTAATGTATAGTAGGTTACAATTTACAATGCTTAACTTTGACTAGTGCATCGAAATGAAACTCTGAGAACAACGAAACTAATTGTAAATTATATACTTAAGAATCTCAGGCTTGTACAGTGTAACATTTAGTGATTCTTTCAACGAAGTTTCAGGTACGAATTCAGTTTAAAGTGAACGCCCCATGGGATATTTTATTATTCTACATTCAACAGTACCTGCGAAAAATACTCAGATTTTTTAGGAATACAGATACTGCGCGTTTCGATGGTTTAATTCAATAGATTTTTTTTTAAAACTGCACTTCTCAAACGTTACTGACGAAAGTTACCACATTATACTCCAAAAAAATTGAACTGAATAGTTACCAATAATGCATTAGTTTAATTTTTAATTTTCCAATCAAATGTCACCAGTAACTAGTCACAAACTTTGACAAATCCAATTTGAGTCAGTGCAAAAAAACAATACTAACTGCAAAATATTCATTTTTTAAATGATCAAAATACTCTGTGCAATTTAAATCTCTTCATTTTAGCAACTGTTACACGCAATCAATTTTATTAATTTTTCGAAAACAGATTTTAAATATTCAGTTGTGCACTTAGATTATTTAAATAAATATATGCATTATAGAATTGCATGTTCATTTGAATTAAAAATAGCTAATTTTTATAAACACAAATACATGTACAGGTACTAGGGTAGATTATTCAGTAAGCACTACTTTCTCTTCAATTTCACTCTTATTGCTATTCTAAAATTCTAAGCTAGGATTTCGGTTTATGTGGCATTTTGGGATTGTTCGGTGTTTCTTTATGGTCAAATGACCGTTGACCTTTAGCAGATTTTCTAACAAAAGCGCACGTTCAGCGGGGGCCAGACCTGACAATGATACCGCATTTTTTGTACGCATAACGAATATGTATTTGACCGTTTAGATGTTTCAAAATTCAAAAGATGTTGTTGATTAAATTACCCAATTTTTACTCCAGCTACTTCTCGTAAATACCAGCAGCGATCAAAATCTTACTTCACTGGTGGTAGCCCAACCGATAAAAAAACGCCAAAATTTCCCAAAATGCGCACTTAAATTGAATACCAGTCCTATTCTAATACTCTATTATACATTCTAATTACCGAAAAACCGGAAGTAAAGATGTAAAGTAAATTGTACACAAAGCGTTTGTATAACACCCAATGATGAACTCGAGACAATATTGTTAATAGTCCTTATAGAATGTGATGCCATACGTTTTTCAGAGTAATTTATTGATATATTGAGGATATTTTATTGCTCTCGTCTTACATTTTACCTCTATACCTTAAATCTAAATTACAATTAATCTTAAATAGAATCTCAATTTGAAATTAAGAACAAATTCTATTAAAATTAACTTTTTTCGGTAAAGAAATACTCTGCGTACAATGAAAGGACTAATCTAGGTAAAAGCATAACTTAAGTGCAATGATGTCATGCCAAAAACTAATTAATTAAGGTTTAGAATCGCTAAGGTTAATTAATTAGTTAATTTGTATCACTTGTGTCTCGTTTTAAACCTCTGGATGTATAATCTATTATAAGAATCGTAGATGTACTGTGTCCTTCTGTGTCTCGTGCGTGTTTGACTGTGTCCTGTGCCAAAAGTGCATGTATATGTATAACCTTATATAATTAGAGCAGTAGGTAGTTAAATATTTCTAGTTAGTAAATTACTGTCACTGTACAATTATTCCAAGTTTTCAAGGTAAAGAAAAATATTCCTGATTCCAAAAGGTCCCGTTTTATTTGTGCATGCTTATACCCTTGTCCAGTAGTGGAATGGAAATACATTGTAATTTCGATAATATCTAGCTGTTAGATTTTTAGATTAATTAAAGTATTTAATTAACGTATATATAGCTCATCTACATATATATTTATGTGAATTCTGTGCCAAAACAAGAACAAAACAAAAAAACTACATACAACGTAACGTACTATATGTGGATAGACTCTACTGTGCTTCCATGCCTCATCATGAGTTGCCAAATTTTAATTAATTAATTAAGTAATAATAATAACTCCGGAGAACCTTTGATTATAATACCTTTTATGTTTTGTTTCTTTTGTTTTATTTTATTTGCCACATTTTTTTTTTATTATTCAATATTCAATAATTCAAAATCCAACCTTATGTACTCTAAATGAATTCTTAACTTTAACTACGTACAGACTATTACTTGTAACTTGTAAATATAAAGGTTTAGTTTGTAGGGTATAGTTAGTAGTTGGATTTAAGATCTAAACATATTGGCCATGTAATTAACTGGCTAGATTTTTTGTCACCCCTTCAGCCAGAACAGAGCGGAAGAAATAAAAGCATGCTA
>JAQFYT010002215.1:0-13520 GCA_034694925.1 Ceratophysella denticulata | reverse complement strand
AGTAGAACAGAAGGAGTGTCAACAATACAATTTATTTCTCCCAGGTGCTGTGGAGCGGTCGGTGGCAGCAAAATTTAAAATAATATTGTAGCTATAGATCGGCAATGCCCTCACCTGCAATTAGTCATATTTACCACGGAGATACGTTGCTATTCTGGAAAGGCTACTACTGGTTTTCCTCGCAAAACCTAACCTAGACGCACGCACTTCCTTTCAGGTTCTTAGGTACTCAGCCTACATATAAGGTTCTATAGAATATGTTTTACCTCAGATCCAGAAAGAAATCTTGAACACATGGAACACCGGGACGTCCTCCAAGTAAACACAAACATAAGTACATATTAATTAAACTGGAAGTGAACCACTGGAACTATGTAGTTTTTGGTTCAACGGATGAACTGGGAATTGCCAAGAGACACACAGTGTCTCTGGCTTTTGTAAAGGTAAAAAACGAATGTATTTCCAAAACCCATGTGGGTACCTTACAAATAATGTCCCTGACCTATGAAAGACAGGTAATTTCTTATCTCTAGAATTATCTATATCTAACTGCTGCCAGCGGAGTCGCCAGCTTCTACTCTACTTCCTCCGTGGCTCATGACATGACCATGACTCCAAGACATGAGCATGTGGTTATAAATTGTCCCGGTACGTATTTCGCATAGGTATTTATTTGAAATACTAAAGTGACGAAATATTATGTGTCACCCTGTACACTTCGTACACTTGTACCTGTTATCTCGCACTGACCAAAACTGTGTCCTAGATTGCACCTCTGGTTTTAGGTCGTTTTTTCATCAAGTGTATTGACTAAAACTGCTAGGAACGAGAAGGAAATTGATTGCTCAATATGAACATATTTTCTGAATTACAGGACCGTGCTTTTTGGGTAATTGTAATGTAATGTAATGTGCAGAACATGAATGTGATGCTATTGCTATTATGTAAGGTCTTTCTCGAATGACGTACGTTGAAAAATAAATGGACAAATGAATTCTGATTCTGATTTTTCACTGACAACCACTGACAACGAAGGAATAACCTAATGTTTGAAAAGTGTCTACCTCCTGCAAAAGAAGCCAAATTAATATTTTTGAATTCTTGCATCTTGCACTCGTTTTGCTGTTACACAATTTCTGATCTGCTGGGAGCATATTTTCATGCAATACTGAAGACGAATACCTATGCTTATGCTTGCTATGTTATTTATTCCAGGTTTATATGTGCTATTTTTCTTTAGAAATACCAATGTAGCTAGAAATTATTTTTACATCACATGAGTGGTTCCGTTAAGGTACTTGAGTTTTGAAGACGAGTCTGGTTGAATCACGAAAGTAACCTTCGTGGGTTGAATGGAAACGCCAAATATGTGAGCAAAGAAGGGTTGTTGGTTTTGGTTGTTGTTCAATATAATAGGTTTGGATGATCTTGTTCACTTTATATGTACCATGCTGCATGCAGTCAATAGTTACGTTGCTCGTTTCAATAGGTATTTCAAATATTGAGTCTCTTGTAAAAAATAGCTTTTGAATGCATACACTGTGCACAATACGTTACAATGATACAGATACTATGTTAGGCGATTGGTCATATTAATTAAGTCAGAAAATAATTGACCTTTCTTTTTAAACTCTTGAACATGGAATCTTAACAATGATAATTATTTGAGTTTATTCTCAAAAGTGCGCCTATGTTGTTGCCAATTTTGGTTGTGTATTTTTTCTAGACTTTTTAGTGCAAAGTATTCACAAAATGTATTATCTACAATTGATTTCACTTTTCGAATAAATCGCAATCGAAAATTTTGACTACCATGTAGCTATTTAATAAACATTTAACATTTTCGTAACTCATTGTCAGTAAATAGACAAGCTTGCCCCATAAAGCGACTTGGAGATCAGAAACAGAAGTATAACTTCAATATTGAATTGCGTAAGTCAGTTTGAGGAAGCAAGTAATTACTTTATTACACCCCCGATCCCCTTGAGCGTCAGGTCGAATTAGAGTTCCCTTCACTCCAAGCCCACTCTGACTCTGACGTGTCATGACATGGACAATGGACTGTAAACGGGAGTGATGTGATATGATTTGTGTTGTATTTTTTTTCTTTACCAAAATTCTAGTACGAAACAAGAGCAAGCGCATATACAATATGTATGCAGTAGTGTTTAGGGGCAAGGGAAATTGTGGAGTGCGGGAATAGCGGGGCTCGGGGGAAAGCAGCCCTGGCCTGGCCTGGCCTGGCAACCTACAACCTACCCGCTCAACACAAGGCGACGGTGGTCCAAAGACGAGGCGGAGTTGTTTTAACGGGGCTGGCCGATTTTGTCTTAAAATTTCACGTTTTTCTCCCTGCTGCTCTTCTCGACCATACCAAAGACTTTTACATTTACAACCCCTCTATCCTCATTTTCACTCTGCTTTCATTCTTGGACTCGTTTGGGCGGCCAGAGAAGATTCCTATCCAGGAACAAAACTTTGTCACGATCCACCCACCACCAAAGAGAAAAGCCATTTCTCTGTACAGCAGCATTGGAACTTTAGCCCACGGAGAAAGTTCTGCCTTGTTGTTTGGACGTAGACAGCGAGGAGGAAACAACCCCCGCAGAGTTCCTACGCCACCGTTTACCATAAAAGAGGATCAGCATCCAAAGTCCCACTTTCACACTTCTCACCTAACTCAAATCCAGGACTAACTTAAGACTAAAGACAGCCCTTCGTTATCGCAAAAAGACCCGGAAAATAACGTTGAAGATTTCGGACATTTTGGACAGTTTGTGAGAAATATTAACTTTAACGAATTTCATCCCTATCGAATTGAATATTAAACTGTCAGGAAAGGACAGGTTAAATCTGCTTTCACAAGAGTTACACGTTCCGTGAAAAGCATATAGTAGGCTGATAATCTTGTTATCGTCCTTTCGTGTAGTTGGAGTTGAACTAGTACGGTTTCCTCAAATAGAAACTAAACGCGTATGCAGAAATAAATGTGTCAAAAGTGAAACCACAAGAAAGCGAGTATAAGTGGGAACGGACGGGGTTAAAGAATATATAAGTACTACACAGACTTATGTCATACTTAACAAATCTAGTACCTACGGATCTGACGAAGAATTTCCTTACTGGATATTTTTAAATAGTCTCGGCTTAATAGAAACTTCGAAATATCATGGCTTCAAAGCTTCGTTCGAAGAGAATTCTGTTGCAAGGGTTAATCCTCATCAGCTTCGTCCTTCTCGGAGCTCTGGCTGATGTCATTCGTAAGTTATCCACCGGTTTTCTTGAAATTATCAAAGTGATTATACATATGATTTGGACAATATTTTTGTCCAGTATAAATTAAAAAGCACCATACAAGAAATACATAAACCATTTACTATCAAGTTATACATATCAACTTGAACCTCCAGAGCATTAGAACTTGTTTTACCATAATCTTTAGTTAGCTATCCGATTTTGTACAGTTTATGCCACAGCGTAATTTTTGTTGTTCATGTATCAGAACACGCGGCTCAAAATTTATGACGGTTTCAATGTTATATTAACATTGACCGCAGAATTTCTTCGATCGTATTACACTATTATTAACCCAAAACCTATAAGAAGCAATCTAGTATTCATATACAATTTGTTGCATGTTTCACTTTTTCGATCAATTTATACATGATATTCATCTTGGATCGAATTCAGTCCTTCTGTCGTGTGAAAGTTTTTCATCGGATATTCCCTGCATATGTGGACTAACATGTACAAGTTTAACATATAATGCGCTTCAACGAAGAAGACCCAGAGAAGGGTGAACAACTTGTGCCAAATAGAAGGGTTAGGGTAGGAGGACGTGGAAGGTACAAGGAAACAAGCGATTAGCGGATATAAACTTTTCCAAGAGGTTGGTGAGCCTGTAATGTATGCAGTGTGTCTCGGGAACTCTTCTCGAAGAAGGTACGAAGGAAAAGTATTTGGATAATTAAGCGTTTCTTATCTGTGTACGGAACTACTTCCTAATTATCCCTTTCCTTCTTCCTACGTGCATCAGGCAAGGCGTTTTAGGCGTTGAGGCCAGGGTAAAACTCCTTGCTGAACACAACAGAGAAAATACTCCCCTCCCAGCGATTACTAAAATGATAACAAAGTATCACACCCTAATTGCAGGATGCTCTCGCACGTAGCAAACTTACCAGTTTGTATTCTAATTTTATACTGCTGCTGGGATAACGACATGAATTAACTCTTATTTTATTTTTTGTAAATAATTAGCAACATAGTTCAACCGGTCGGGGTACATTTTAATAATACTTAGATTCAAAAGTCAGTGTTAATGTGAAATTCCGACCCAAACATAGCCCTGCTTCAGCGTAAAAATTATTTCTCAGAGCAAGGGTGCAAGTATTTAGAGAGTATTTTAATTCCGTTAGATTTATTCATATAATATTACACTAATGTTTGTTGCAAAACTTACTAATTTTGGAAATATTTTTGGCGTCCCCAACAAGAACGATATACAAAATATAAGGTTTATATTTATTTGGCATTGAGAATCATGGATTGGCACTGACTTTGCTTATTTGAGTTAGGTTCGACTTAGCGGCAGTTCATGATTCTCAGTGCCAATTCAATATACTCAGGGCCACTTTAAATACCACCCCAAAATATTGCTTAAAAATACCTTATATTTTCTTAAACCAGATGATTATTTAACTTGATTACTTTATTAAGTATTCACTGTCAAAGAGGGTCAAAACCAAACCTAACGAATTTAGAGATAATATGTTTTAGTCGATATGTTTGTTGGAACATCCATATTTATATGGACGCAGATATACAAGCGAATTTACTTCCAGTGTCTAGCGATGATGGGTGTATGTATCTTCCACAGGAATTATCATTGCGTTTCATATTGCACAAAATTGATTCTTCGGTGCATATTTTTCACTCGGCTTGTTGATACTTTCTATTCTAGATTCTACGACAATGGGTAGCGACAATTGGGCAGAGTTGGTCGGTTTGGAAATTGGGGCTGGGTTAAAGCTGGGCGGATTTTTTATAGCATGTAATAAGGCCAAGTGAGGATCAGTGTTCATCCCGCACAATTGCTGCTCCGCCCAATCGCCGCCATACCCTGCTTCCCGTTTATACTGTATCTTAATGGAATACAGGTTGTGTTAAAAGTATTAGTGTCATTTTTGAACCATTATTGCTGTAACAGCAGAAAAGTATCATATTTAAAAACTTGACTACGGAGGCGTTTGGGCGTAACACAAAGCGAAAGCGTACTTCCACCCCCAGAGGAATATCAATTACCTCCCTCGCACAAGAGAAATCTGTTCTAGGCTTCTCGTTGCAATATGACCAAGGGCAATCACTTAACAATAGAAAGGAATCCAACTCTCGTTCTCTTGTCGACCTTGTTATTTCGAATGTGAGTACGTTTAGCTTCTCAAACATAGATAAATATATACTAGTACGTACTGGAAAATGCGTAGGTAAGTCACAAGGATTGGGATTGGCAGACCAGCCCTAGTTACCTTACCTTCCGTCTGTACATTACGTTCAGGGAAGGGTCTGGACAGGAGTGTAAGCCTCTGTTATCCTTTCCTTGGGAAGAAGACAAGACAGAAGAGGGGCTAAGAAATGAGCTGGCTGGGAGTAGCCACAGGAAGAATCAGTTCATGGGATTTTCCCCAGTTGGTCTCCTTTCAATTTTTTGTGTTCTGTCTCTATTTGTATTTGGGATAGAGGGTAGGAACAGAAGAGCAGAGAACTGCCTGAGCCAACTTTCACCCTCTGGCTATCCTGGTCTGGGACTCGAGCGTTTTGGTAGTTTGTGTGGGAAAGCAGAGAAAACTCGGGGCTGTCCTTTGATGAGACCTACCTTTTCTACGTACCTACCCACATGCCTACCTGTGACTTCCTCTCCTAATTTGCTCTAAGCTCTCTCCATTGTAACTGACATTTCCCTAAATGAAATTTCAATCAAAATCCTCATATACCAACTGAAACAGAATGTAGTACACCAGTACATGAGATACTCTGGCTGGCAGCCCTTTCCAAATGTCTCCCGTCAATCTCACATCCTTCCTCTGTGGATCTATCTGGATTCTGCATTTTGGCGAAAGCCCATATCTATCTTCTTGGAAATAAACTAAAGTGTGTGCGGCTTGGCTTGGATTTTTCTTTACGGGAACACGATTTTTTAGGATTTTTAATAGGGCGCCTGGGATAGATTTAGATTTTTATAGAGAGACAGGGAGAGAAAGTAGGAACTGAAGCCCACTATTTGTCCGCATGGGAGACTCATTCTACAGTGGAAATATCGAGTTGAGTATGTTCATGCTCAGGGTTGTTTGGTGGTAATCAGGTGTCTGGCTTGTCTGAAATGACATTTCATAACTTCAGTAGGCTTTTCGTGGGCCGACGCATATTGAAACACGTGGCATATGTCATATGTCATTCCAGCGCCTAGAAATTCCCTTAAACTTTATTAGGTTTGATTGTTTAAGGTTAGGGTATGTTCTTAAGTTGGGTTAAAACGCCACGCTTTCCTAAGCTAAATAACCTCTGGCTCGGGCGTACAATACAATTCAAGGTTAGCGTCTATCACAAGCGTCCCTCGCAATCGTTGGAAACGTATACCAAAAGTTTAACCTAACGTGTAACCTCCCTAAAGCGTATAGAATATTCTTAGTGCGAGAATTGCCTGTGATGACGACACCTTGAGCGTTCTTGATTAAAGTCAAACTGAATTCCTGAATTTTATAACTAACTTCGACGGATTGAATTTGTAATGTTTTAAATTTTAGCTTGTGTATATATAGGTGGATGGATGGAGGTAAGTTTCCAACCTTATAGGACTAGTTTGGATGTCTGGTAGCCCAGCCACCCTCCCTCATGTGGGAAGGTGAAAGATTCCGTGTGTGTCGGGAGAGACAAGTGAGCCCTGTGCTGTGCTCCAGCTGCCTCCCCTTCACTCTCTCCTTAATGATTTCTTTATTTTCTCCCTGAAAGGCCTTTGGGTATCATAAATTAAACATTTCTGGGCATCTTCACAGAACAATAGAGCTCCGACCGAGTCCCAGTGCGGAGTTCACTATCTGAAAATTGTTTTCATAGCCCCCTCACTCCCGTCAAAATCAAATTTAATGAGATACAATGAATTCTTATGGTCCACTTTCTTCGAATGTTTATGCTTCACAATAAAAACACGGCTATTCTCATAAATCTGAATAATATTTCGACAGGAGAAACGAGTAGAGCAGCACACTACTGTCTTATTGCTCCCTTATCTAGCAGGCTTGTTCTAGCTTTCACATGAATGCTCATTTGCAAACGATGTTCATCTTGTTAGAAATGTATCCATGTAGATCGGAATTAGTGCATGAAACTCCCTTTCAATTTTGCTAATTTATGCGCCATGCATATTTATGTTTTTACCTTTGCTGAAATGCTACTTTTAACTAATTGTGCCCTGGGAAATGGCTTCACAGCGGAGTCGAATCTATTTTCTTGGTTTGATTAAGGAAATACAGCACTACTTGTTACTGGTATTAAGTTGTCTAAACTTTCACTTACAACATCGAATGCGGAAATATCACATTAACCCTACGGCAGTAAGAACAAATTACAAGTTGATGCTTGATATGTCCTCCAACGAGACGTGTGCTTCTGGCCGTGTCAAAACTGAAGACGGAGCAGGGCAGGCGGTAGCGTTACATCTGTGTGTGTTAATAAAAGACAATTCATCATGTGATTCTTCCCCCTTGGCGGAAGGCGAGTAGAAACAATGACCTCCCTTGTCACGTTACTCATCCCAAGTAGCATCATCCATTTTAGTTAGGTCTCGAGCACGAATCTCATCTCAGCACCCAGACCCTTCCAGGTGGCATTGCATGGAAAGGAAAGGCTTTATACCTAGTTACGACACCCTCTGCTATGCTTTCACTCGAATCAGAACTGGACTGGACGTACGCTTTCTGGCAAGCAATGCTTCCATGACGTATCCTTACTGGTGAACGTACAGTGTCTTGCAAATTAGCAGCGCAGCAGTGGTTTCTGTCCCGCTATGTCTCATGTTTAGAAATACTGTGCATTTAGATAGGGACCTGTACAGTGTTTTTCAACAGCGTTAACGGTAAATTGGATGCGTTTTGGTATGAGCAATGTAAATTTTAAATTGAATTAGTAATTAGAATTCTAAGCCTAATAGTGCGAGTTTGTTACACAAGCACTACTGACTTCGAACCACTTAGTTTGCCTAGATTAGACCAAAAGATTCCAATTTCTCAAGTCAGCTGAAGATGAGAAAGTCCTATTCTACAGAATGCTCACATTATCTCGGCTCTGATACTTGAGACGTTCTTGAACATGAGCCTAGTCCAAAGTATATCAAATATGCTAAGGATTTTGAATCCCTGCACTGCACTTTCCTTCCTCCTGTCTTTCCTTCCTCCATTCCCTACAGTATACATATACTACATAGTAGGTAGAAGTAAAAGTTAATTGATTTTTGGGAGTTAGCTTTTTCAGCTAATAAAAAAGCAGCATGAAAAGGTTATTGAATTTCTTGGGACAAGGCAAAAGAAACTGCTTCTAAAGTTCAAAGTCATTCAGTTCCATCCAAGCTGCATATCAGGATGATTTACTGGCAAAGAAAAACATCAGAATTTTTGTAAGGTATAATCTCATTGAAGCACAGCAGCATCTGTTACACCGGTATATGCAAATATTGCAAATAGGCATGCAATATCATCACAAGACGCTTGTACCGTATGAAGGTTTGTATTTGTTGATTTTTCACACTTCATTGTCAAGCTAATGACGATAATTGTACATGCTGAAAATGCTGTTATTCTGCTGTGCAAAAGCCAAAGACAAAGCAGAACAAAAGAAAAGGATAAGATCATAAGGATATACCATCAACAGCAAACCGTGACTTTCTCTCGTTTCAAAAAACCTTTTCCCTGGAACAGTTGTTGGTATGAATACAGAATGCATGTTAAACTTGCTTGACTCTGATATTTTTACCAGCGTTCTCCAACATAGCATTGCATTTTATACAATACAATTTTCGAGTTTACGATTTTTTGACAGTTATTTTTTATGCTTGTGACTTGTATTGTAAAAAATTAATATTTTCACCAAATATGCTCAAGATGTGTGTATCATTTGTGTTGTATAAATTTCTTAAAAGTAAAAAAATAAAATTCTTATTACTTTGTTTGTTTTATTCTCGTACTTAACCATACACAAACTGAGATTTTGAGGGTTTGACACTTGTCATGCATTCCGCATTTTCATAGGAAATGAATATTGTATTCAGTTGACAAAGCTCAAATATAATTGTATGTATATATTATGTATTACCAATTTATTGATTTGGCATAATTCTTGTGACCTTTTTGACATTATATACTGAATTTATATGAGAGAACGATGACAATTATTTGATTCTTTAGTCAGCGTAGGCTTAGTCCTACAACGTTATTTGCGCAATTCTGGATTCTGATGCGGCAGATCGCAGATCGATGCTTAAATGTCTGACCTGGAAAGTTTAGTGCACAAAAAATATGTAACTCTACCCATTTCGGTATTATTACTAATGCATAATTAAAATATAAGCTTATATCCAGCTAAAGTTTCCAACAAAAGCGAGGAGTATCCAGCTCGTATTGATCTCTGAAACGGCATAAAGATCACAACCCTTTCTTTGGCCTATAAATCCGTTCCATCATGTGATATGCTGTGGCATTATCGTCATCCCCCAAAAGATTATCATCATTATTTCTAATGGGAAATGGGAAGTGAATTCTAATGCCAAGGTTTTTCTTCATTTTCTGTTGGATTTACTCTGGAAATTGGGTTATAAATTAACGTGCTCGACGAGCAAACTCTAGAATTAGAATATTCTCCATAAGTGCTTTGAGACAATTACTTATTAAATTCAAACATGGAACAAAAAGGAACTCAGAATTTAATTCTGAACCACGATTTTTTCTCCATCTTCTCCACCTTGTAAATTAGTTGAAGAAAACCTTGGGGTCATATGTACTCTTCCTCACACCTTCCCGCATATTAACTAAGGCGGACTGCGGAGTTCGGAGACTCAAGCTCTGACAGACAAACCCAATTACTCGCACATTACCGACACAATCTTTGGCCGTTGGGACTTTCTCTTCTCAGATGTCTGCATTTTGCGTAGAACGGTGCACATGGCATAGCCCTATCTGATACCATGATCGCATAATTTTCTCCTCCACACCTATCCCAGCATAGCTAACCGTCTCTGCAGGCTTGATTTAGGAAGTATGCGATCAGAGGATCGCATTGAACAAGTGTATCCGGAGAAGTGTCTGGAGCCGCAGAGCAACATCCTTGTCTTCCCAGTTCGTTCTTGACAAAAAGGCACTTTCTTTTGAGTATATATTGTGAGAAAGGGAAGTCTCTGGTTGACTTGACTCGTGAAATTTCATTTGCATACACATCGAGTTATTTAAAACCCAAGACACATCCTATTTGAGTCCATTCTGAGGTCTCACTCTTCTTCTGGGTTCCCCATCCCCCAAACTCGTCTAGTTAAGCATTCCAACACCCTCCTCTGATTAGATACATGCAGTTACCATTTGGACCCCACCAGCCTCATCTCACCCAAACGCCTGTCGACTTAACCTCAAATTCATGTGAGTGGGCAAATTATTTCCAGCCTCTCCTTCTCCCTGTGCTAAGAATATTAAACACCCAACCTCCGTTCATTATTTCTCTTCGAGAGGTTCCAGAATTACCATATCCAATTATGCTCTCTTCCATATTCCAAAATTCCGCAATCAGCCATCAGCCATACTAAGTACTTTTCTGTATTCTCTGGCTCTGGTCCACGCAGATATTTTATTACGAAGTTGGAGTTTCAGAAATACTGCTGCCAAAAATTAGCGCATAAACCACAGCTGCGCAAAAACGTATAGCCAGAATCGTAGCGGGAAAAATTTAACCAACTGTTAACTAACCAAACAAAACTGGATAAGCTAACCCTGTAACGGGATGGATTTTCCCCTGTAGTGACGAGTCACCCGGGAACCAGCAATCGGTCCCGCAAAACCAAACATAACCTAATGTACTTTGTATCTCGCAAAACATGTTCGTTGCCATCCTTTGTCGGTCGTGTTTTTGGCGCTACGTTTATTTACAGCTGTATTGTGCGCTATATGTTTTTTCGCAACAACATTCACTTCGAAGAATCTGGAAAACTGAATAGTTCTCACTCAATTTGTGCGCACAGGGGTGGATGCAACTACCTTAGTCTTCAAAACTGGTCTGAGTTACTTCTGAAGCGAAATTAACGCGGATTTTATTGTCAAAATTGATATTATGGTGGATAATTATTTAGGACAAAGGGCGAACAGGACAGGGTGAGATACCTATGTGACCCTATTATTCTCGGGAACAACTCAGCTAAACCTCAGCTTAGGGGTTTGTACAGTACATACAGTAGATTATGTAGTGTGTCGTCTGTATGTGCGTAATCCGGTGGTGCACAGAAAGGGTTTGGTTTATCGGTCCTTGTTTTTTGGTGGTTCGAGAGAGCATTATTTTTTGTTCCTTTAAAAAAGACGGTGGTTTGTTTAGTGTGGGTGAGGGTGAGCGGAGGACAAGTGAAAGTGTCTCTTTCTCTCGGGGTAATCTCGGCAGACAGGTTTCACTTCACTTTATATGGCTTTCAATACAATACAAATATCTGGCTCGGGTTTTTTCCCTGCTTCAGAAGGTGGTGGAGGGTCTCCATAATAAAAGCCTCAGTTTATAGGTGTCTATCACACGTAGGCCAAGACTTTCTCTTTCCCCCGACATGGCAGAAAACGTCTTTCTTTTTCTCATTTTCTTCGTAGTAAAACAAGAAGACCCTCTTGACTCTCGGCCTCCGCCCAACACACAACAGTGCTTCAAGAAGCCCAGAGACTCATCTTCTCCTGTCCGCCAAATCACAACAACAACACCCAACCAACACACAATCTGACATTAAAGAATCAAGAGCCAACACTTCATTCCCTACCAGCCCAGATTGGGGACTTTCGTGGCGGCTTCCGGAGACACACTTATTGCTACTCTATTGCACGGAAAACTTGATATTCTAGTGCTGTCATACGAGCTCACTTAAGGTCCTCTCCAGAAAAAATAAAATGGTTCCGAGTTTATGAAACTTGAAATCACTTGTATCCAGATTGTCTCATCCGTCAGATTAGAATTTTTATGGAATCTCATATACTTTTTTATCATCCTCAACCCACACGCACGACGGTCGGGGTTTCCGGGAAAATGAGACATTGTGTGGAGAAAGCAGAAAATGGGCTAGGAAAGAAGGGTGAGGTTGTTGGATGAAGTTGGGGTTCCAGAAGTGGGGCTAATTAAAATGCATACGGTTCCCCACCCCCTTTCCATCCACAAGGACATTAATGGAGAGAGCGCATTAGCATAACCCTAATAAACGCATGTATCATCCCTGCCCAGACTCATGACTCCCTGATGTGTCACTTATGAACCCATTATCCCCCTTTTTAATGGCCATAATCGTAAAGACCTTCCGTACCTTTTTCTCCAAAGCTCCTGGGGAACTCAGCTCGAGCATGTAAAACTATTTGCCACCAAAATCTGAGCTTAGGCTGGAGAGTTGTAATGAATGGACTAGAGTATCAGCAGAATTGAATCGTTATGAGTCTGACGGGACGGAAGAAAATCCTGTTATTGACAATCTATGTCAGAAAGAATGCAGAAACAGTAATGTATGTACCTATAAGATTATCTTTCGGTACCCCTGCTACAACGATACAATTTGAACTTGGCGCCAGTGGGATAGGCATTGAAATTTGAAATCTGTATTTCAGAGCCAGCCAGGGTTATCGAGATTATTTAAGGGCTCGGCTACAGTTACTCCGAAGTTCACTTGCCGCATTCGGAAAGTGGTATATCATATTGTTTTGATTTGACTATCACGGCAAATAGTATTCCCTAAGGCTAAGATACATACTCTCAAACCATTATATACTGGCGACTATTTCCAGATACTGCGATGGGTGTTCGCGCGGGATTCGCAGCGCCGGAACACAGCTCAACTCAACACCGGCGTAAGTGATGTATCGATTGGCTTGGACCGAGTTGAGTTAAGCGGTGTTCCGGCACTGCAAAGCCCACGAGAACACCCATCGCAGTATTTGGCAAGAGTCGCAATATTAATGGTTTGAGAGTATAACATATTTACCAAATTACCGCATCTTCACCCTTGTTCAAAAATTCAAAATTCATATAATGTTAAGTCTTGATGTTCAGTTGCACTGTACCACGATGTGTTTCAACAATCTTGCATGAATTGCAGCAAATGCAGTTCGGAATGAACAGTAGCTGAAGCCCTTAGAACCCGGCGAAGTATAGAGTTATTGTAGAGTGAGAGTACTACATACTTCTTTATTAGACCGACTATGTCGGGCTATATGTGATTGAACTTTCCGTCTGTCTGTCCGTATGTCACACTTTTTGCT
>JAQFYT010002214.1:0-13523 GCA_034694925.1 Ceratophysella denticulata | reverse complement strand
TCCGTAACCAAAAAAAAAGGACGCCGACATAGTCGAGCAACAATCGGGTCATCCAACTCTGCCCTTCTCACTGCTGCACAGCACCTCAAATGTCTATTGCCTGTGCAAAAAAGAAATTTGAATTTTTTCAATTCCCTCTGGGAACTCCTGACTCTTCCATGCGCGAAATTCATATTTTGAGGCATTCATAAGCACCTCACTTCTCGAGTGAACTACGGACTTCTTTTATTCATTGCATAGCTTATACTTTGTACTACTACCTCCAAAAAAGAATTTCGTAGTTCACTCGAGAAGTAGTTCCGATTATCGGTGTTTTCTCGGTACCGGAACCCGTGCTCCTGCATCAAAGACGCGTGAGGTGAAGAGGAGTGTGTGTGTGTGGCAGGCTCTGCTCTCTGCCCTTGCCCGTCGTCGTCATCGCCCTACTCACTCTCAACTTGCAGTATTGTTAGTTTATTTCGTTATGTGTGTTTTATTTTGTATATGTTGTGTATTTACGTTGTATGTTGTTATGTATGCTGTATATATGATGTGATGTGTGTTGTTATGTATGCTGCGTGTTGCATGTGCGCTGTATATATGAAGTGTTTTATTTATGCTGCGCCGCGCATATTATATGTGTTGTATGTATGTTGTATGTATTCCGTTCATATGCTGAGTGCCTTATATATGCAGTGTTGTACGTGCTATACCTATATATATTCTCTGTGTTGTATACATGCTGTATGATGACTATGGTGTGTGTTGAATGTATGCTGTATGATGACTAATGGTGTATGTTGTATGTATGCTGTATGATGATGACTATGCTGTGTGTTGTATGCATGCTGTATGATGATGCGTCATATGTTGTATGCATGCTGTATGATGATGCGTCATACGTTGTATGCATGTATATCGGGTATGTATATACCTACGTCATACGTTGCATGCACGGATATCAGGTATGTATCTACGTCAAATCTGGTATATACGTTATGCGTTATATGTATTCATATATATTGCATGTATTTACATCATACGATGCATGTATGCATACTATGCATATACATACCTACGTCATGCGCGTTGTGTGTTTTCATATACATGTTAAATTTATGTGTTGCAGGCGTATAGTGTATATATGTACGTAGCATATTTGCGTTGTACATTGCGTATATACGTTAAATGCATGTGTGTATGTTCTGTATAAGGTACCTAGGTCAAGGTCAAATGGTTGAAGGGTCACTTGTGCATGCTGCGTTGTACTTCTAAGACTTATAAGCAACTAGAATTTAAGTTTCAGGTGAATCGGTTGACATTAACCTTATAGGCGACAAGGTACCCAGGTCAAGGTCAAATGGCTGATGGGTCAGCTTTGCATGCTGCATTGTGCTTCTAGGACTTATAAGCAACTAGAAATTAAGTTTCAGGTGAATCGGTTGACATTAACCTCATAGGTGACAAGGTAACCAGGTCAAGGTCAAAAGGTTACAGGGTCACTTATTAATGTCGATTCGTACTTCTGGTGCATACGAGTAACTGCATTATAAGTTTTAGGTTAATCGGTTGAAACTAATCTTAAAGGTGACCTGGGTACCATACCCAGTTTTACGTATTTTGTGAATAGTCACTTGTCGAATAATATAAAAGCCCAGTCCAGCGCGAAAATATTTATTGCACGAACAGCCCCTATTTCAAGTACGGTGCGAAGATGTAATTTTAGACACAATTTTCATCATCCTTTCATGCCACTTACAACTTACAACTTACTTGTGTGTCCGCTGAAGTTGAATGTAAGAATGAGATTACGACTTGTTTGAACTGGAATTGAATTTCCTGAATGACGGGTATTATGCCATGCATACATAAGCACATGCATTATACCGTTGTGAACGTTATGCTTATGAATTTTTATATTGCCTCCCATACTCCCATAACCCATGTGTGCACGCCGTTTTACGCATTATTTTATTGATCCTGAAAATCAAGTATAAATTCCTGAGAAAACTGAGTTTAGACTTTAATACATAACATATTAGTGTTTTTGCAATTTCCAGTAATTTCGTTCGACATTATATTATGACATTGTTATAATTTTGCAATAATTTTGTAATCCAGTTTCGTTTTATGAATCTACACAAAGACTGTATCGCATTTGCTCATCTCGTCTCAGCGTGGCGTATGGCTCTTTTTCTGTGTTTGGCGTCCTGGGTGGTATTGTTCTAAACAATTTGAAAAAGCTATTTTAGGATTCATTTGTTCTGGATTTTCCAGTTTCCAGTTGGTTGGGTTTTTTTATGTTTGCGAGTTTTGAACACCTACTTGATTTGACCGTATACGTGCATATAACATCCTCATTTAATTCTTGAAATAATATTTTCATCAAGTTTACAAGTCAATTGTCCAAGTCATGTGTCATACTTATTCTGTATTATTTCTATTCCGGAACCCAGCCAAGTTATATTTATTTACGCTGGGCATTAACCTATGTATCGTATCATATGACTGATAAAAATAAATTAGTCACAATCACCGGTTCATCGAATTGTGCTTGTCAATGGAAGGAATAATGAATGTAGGCTTGTGGCTTACCTCGTTCATGTTGTCAATAATGCTATGTAGTAAATGAATGGGTATGGGTGTAGGTAATTCGATAATTCCGTGTATAATGGATGTATCGTCGTGATCAGGGTATGTCGTGATACAGTAGTCCATCGTTTTAGTTTTTATAATAGACTATTAGTATTATTATGTGTCTATCTATGGGTACATATTAGTTTGGATGTAATTGGACTCCGTGTCCAGTTTCAATTACATGGGTCAATATTATTAGAGAAAACGATGTAGACTTCTGTATTGCGCCATTCAGAATCACTATAATGCTTGGCAAATAAACCTAGGCAAACGTTTTTATTTGCTTGTACTATGTACATTATTACAATTTATATTGTATATCCCTACTGGAACAAAATCGTAGGTATGTAAACTCATAGACATAGACGTTGTAAATTGTAATAGTCATTAAATCATAGTCCACTTTCCAAATACGCGTGACTAAATATATGTGTCTTGCTTAATTAAAGTTTAGAAAGGCTTTTGTCCATAAAATTATTTCAACCTGTGATCCTTGTGCACAACTCGGTAGTGCTTTACTAACGTTTAATAATATACCTATGTTGGTGTATGAATTCTTCCTTATGTTCTATAACTGTCAGTTTGGCTTGACTTTTTCTAAAACTGCTATCTTAACGTTACGCCTAATCCGGGACTGACTGAGGATGAACGATGAACTATTTATCTGTTCAAAACCTATGGAATTAACCAGGGAATTGGAGGAACTAAATACAGATATGTAGAGACATCGAATGGTCCTGTCTCATCTTCATTATGAAATATTTTAAGGATGGAAATAGCAAATATATTTAAATATACAGACCTACATATATGAATATATTAAATTAATCTTGCACCACCGCTTTTCATTATGTATTAGCATTACTGGACTCCGCAGTTAACCCGCATCAGTTGGTGCGTCACACTCACTCACACTCTTTTATTAAAAATATACCGCACGGTCCGAGCTAGCCGGCCAAGCTACTTAGGCATGCATAACTACAGTGTGGCTAACTAAAAAGATTGAATTAGTTTCGCCGGAGGCGGAAATTGCGAGCTCGCCAGAGTGCGCGGGATCCCAGTGAATGGTGCAGGTTCAAACGCGTTCGCGCAAACTCCGGCGGGTTCGCATTTTCCGCCTCCGGCGAAACCAATTCAATCTTTTGAGTAGCCACCCGGTATTTTTCCTTGATTCTTCGTTGCTTCGTTTTCTTTCGGTTATATTGTCCATTGTCTTTGGGACATGGTCTTTAATATTTAATACACGTTATGGGAATACTCCGACAATAACAATACAATTGTCGTCTATAGCGCAATTCTATTGCTTGTTGCTTTGAAATCGTATCTAGAATACCTATTCAAAATACCATCATGAACTCTCACATGGAACTCCGAGTTGTGTAAGCATTAATTATTAATTATTAAGGTTGATGTTCCGACCTCCGACGCGACAAACACGGTTTCTGGTGTGTATGCATTGCACAATAGTTCCAACTTTCAACCTATGCTGGGTTCCTTGTTCATCCAGGCTCCGGAAATTCATACCTTTATTCGAAGCACGTCTTCGGGAATATACCGCCGGAGCGCAGAGCACACTGACTGGCTAAAGTATCCGAGAGTGAATTATGTATTATGTCATACCTCATCCTTATACCCCAGCCGCTGGAATGCCAGCTTTCCCTTGGAGAGCAAACATGATGCATTATTCAATTTCCGAAAGAGTCTAGTAGAACTGTCAAGTCTTGTAGTTACTACGCTGCGGTGATAGTAAGGCAGGTATTACAGATAGATCCTAGCTTTAATGAAGGTAGGTACATATAATTTATAATGTATAAAATACAGTCTGCTGATTAGCCAGAAATTTCTAAAATACAATCAACCTACGACGGCGATATGTGCATACATGGAAAATGGATGGAAAATTCACAATTATTCAGAACTTTGGGATGAAAGACTATGGGCGGGCTTCGTACACGGATTCTGGGAATAAACTGATATACGAGAGTATAATTGAACGGAATCAATTTCAGAATAGACGTTTTCTTGTATTGGGAGAAAGTCTGTCGAGTGAAACTTGAAAGATAGAACATCCTCAGACTGACATGAGTATCTTTAAGAGTCTTGTTTACAATTAAGAATAACGTTTTTCTTGGAAGAGAAACACTGCCCAGACAAAAGCGCCTTAGCCGGAGTGATATACTATGCGATCCCAGGCATCGTAAACGTTTTTTTTGAAATAGAAATTGATATTACCCCAAACCACGATAACAAACGGGTTGGGTTTGGAAAAATGGATGCGATCTCGAGATCACGGGCTGTATGAGTCAATACTACTTTATTATTGTGTTGTTCTCTGTGGAATAAAAGCACTTCCGCCAACAACAACCACCACCATCAGCATCAACTTTCACTTTCGTGGAGTGAGTTCTGATCTGAGGGCCGAAGAAACCTTCTCCGTGTTCCATTACTAATTGAGGATGTCAGTGTAGCATTTGAGTGGACGGCCGGGGCTGCAGCTTCTGAGTCTGGGCCTAATTTCTCACCAATTATTTATTTGTCTTACAGCAAAACCTTAACCCCAGAGATTCCAACGTGTATACAAACTATCAATGATAGATAAAGCTTAGAGTTCAATCTGACGGATGCTTCAATCCTGAATACACTCGGTAGTTTGTCTCGCTGAGTTATTTCGAAGGAAAACTTGGCGAAATTCGAAATAGCAGAAGTACAGTATTGTGTACAAGGCTGAGCAGAAGCTGAATCCAATATGGTCACGGCCGAATGCCTATTCCAAAAGATCTCAGGTGTTTTTCCATAGACTATTTCTGTCCCCCTAACCACTTGCTAATATGAAATGTGGAAATTTCCTTTTCTCCTGTCACTTTGTCATGACACATACGCGTAAACCGTTTCAGAGTTCCTACCAAATGACACCTTACATTGCAGATAGTGGAAATAGATGCCATTTTCCTTAAAACTGAGGATTAGAGTATACAGAGCTGGGCGGTTTTTTTTTGGGCAGAAAGCTCTCAATCTACTTGAGAGATCCCTTTAGTATTAGTAGAAGTTCTATTTGGGGAAATGGGAGAGAATCAATCTCTCTGTATTATCCCAAATTGATGATGTCGAGTGCTTCCTCACCCTATCAATTATTCTCAGCCCCCGTGTAAGAAAAGACCTCGTTTCTCCGTACTTCCTTCTTCAAGCTTTCTTCCAATCGAAAACGAGAAAATTGCTCAAAGAAGAGCGACGAAAAACCTTTCAGGACTATCATACATTATTGAATGACTCCGGACGATGAGAGACATGGACCAATTCAAAAATGTCATCGTACACACACGAACCCATACATTCGACCTTATATAACATTATGCGCAGTATTGGTCGGGTTGAAGGACGATTCGCCGTGGATTATTTTGGCTACGGCTGAAAATTGGTTTCACAGCAATATTTTTAGACAGAGCATATATTCATGAGGTCGTTGGTTTATTTATATTCAGTTACATTATTGATTTACGCGTTGGAACACTGTGAAAATTTAGCGCGCTTCCATCGAGAAGGTCAAAATTCAATTCGCGCGCGCGGCTTACTACGGTTTGAGAGCACAGGTTAATTGAATTCAAAAAGTTGACCAATCACAGTACGAATAAAACGGAAGGCTCGCCGCAGCGCCTTGTCCCCAGGGATGATCGTAATACATGCTAGCAAGTTGGACATGCCGTGCATGTAATATGTAAAGACGCTAGACATTTAACAAAACCTAACAAGACGTATCGGACTTTCACGGCTCGATAGGACACATAGATATGACAATGGCATCATTGAAGCAGACGATTCTATGCTTTGCAATTCGACTGACTGGCTGAAATGGTAAATCAGCTAAACGGAACTGTCCAAGACGAAATGACCCAATACACGAAATCTCAATCTCTATTATGCTGCACGAATGGGTAAGGCGGGTAGGTATCTAATGTACGTACACAGAATTCCCGTATGGATGAATACCGATGGTTATTTCAGAATGTAATAACGTTGACATGCTGGGTCTTTGCTTTCAAGCTCAATTTATGCCTTATTAGTCGGTCCTTGTCTTCCTTTCATGACTTGAATGGGGGCGCAATCAAAATTCTATTTAAACTTTTTAGTTACGTAAATAGGAGAAAGATCCCCGACTTTCTCCGCCTGTCCCTACTACGTTCCATCAAACATAGGGTGGTACATGTGTCTCATCGAAACGTGTATTTGATGTAAAAAAAATTCCTTTGCCGTATGTATTACGGGTATGAGCTATGCCGCTATGCGCCATATACAATACCTACTCACGATAACATATGAATCCATGGCTGCATAATTAAGTGTGTTTACTCTAAAATTGGTGTTCCAGGCAATTCTGCATTTTCGGATATGTTAGCGAAAACCGGTGATGTTCTTGAGTGATACCGGTACGCATTGGTCATACTGTTTGGGTGTCATTTAATGGCGCCGCTAAAATGCTGAAACTTGCCCGACAAAAATGGTGAAACTTGACCACAATTCTAATTTACACCTTATCCTAACCTAACCTTAGCCTAACCTAACAGAACTTGTGCAAATTAGAATCGCCGAAAAATAGTTTTGTAGGAACACGTTTGTCGGCAAGTTTCACCATTTTGTCGGAAGCACGAAACTATGGATTTACATGTTAATGTTTTAACTGGTGATAGGTCGAATTTTCAACACAACTTGATTAGAGAAAATATTTCGTGCCAAATGATTGTATTGCAACATATTAGATATGTCGTCGTACTCATATTTTACTCTCTCTAAACCCGTGATATGACGATATGGTGTATTGTATTTGTATAGGTATATTAAATAAAGTCTAGGTATACTATCTAAATGTATTTATTCATGCACGGATCAATCATGCCGGGAAGAGGCATATCTGACGTCCATGCATATTCCTAGCCGCTCCAGTTCTAGTACTAGGTAGTAGGGTAAGGGTACTCAATAATTTAAAACACTTCTACAAAACACGCTATTGAACCACCAAAACCAAACTACCATTAAAATAGTGTGGCCTCTGTTCAACGGAGAAGGAATTGAGCACAGCCAAAACGATGACTTTGCCGTTCCCTGCCCTGTGTCCTTCATATCGATTACATACAATACCTAGGTTGTTTTCACAGACCCCCCAATCACTGCCCTACATATATTTTCCCCAATGGTCAATATCCATTGGATGATAGGGTGATTTGAATACTAAATTTTCTATTATGGTGTCCATAGTCTAAAAGACTCGTTTGTTTTCCAGACTTGTGATAATCATAAATACCTGAGAGAGTTTTAGCTAAAGGTGTTTAGACAATTACAGCTTTCTATCACGCAATATCATAAGTAAAAGAAAATGTACGCGGACAGACAGACAGAGAGACGTTATGGATTATTGGAAATTCTATAAGACCCTTCTGGTCTAAAATTAAGGTTAAGAAAACAGGTATTTCAGTTGTGTGTATTGATTAATAGCTGAACCACCAACACTTTCATTATTGTATGGATCCAATAGCGGTTATTACACGTCATTTAACCCAATACGTGGAGGTCAAAGTCTCAGTTTAAATCGATATGCCTACAAAACATACTGATTTTCTAGCAGAAAATTGCTGTTAAATCAATATTATTAAAACTCTGCAGTGTCTCCTTATGACCTGTGCTGTAAAGCAATAATTAAACTTGAGTAATTTCAATACTTTGTGAGAAATATTGTGGTCACATTTAAAAATTTCATTTAAGGCTATTTAATTAGCACTGTACGTTCATAAAACATATACAAAACTCGTTAAATATTAAATTATACTTTGAATTAAGCTATTCGATTCAGACTCTATTCAATTCAACTAGAAGCGAACCTGAACCCTGTTTTACCAAATCTCTTGCGTAGCAAACGTCTCAGAAATTCCATGAAATTATAAAACCACCGAGCTGCATCAAATTTCCATCAAAGTCTAAATACTTTAAAGGTTTCAACTGCCATCTCAGTCGCAGTAGCGGTGACCCAAGCTTGACGTAAATATGAATAAATTGTGAAATATTGACAAATTCATGATACAGAGGGAACAAACAAGGTTCGATCCACTCTGGAGAACGTTGGATTTCGTGGAGCAGTAAATAACGCTTATTCATATTCAGCAAAGCATATTTCAAAGCAGTGCAGTATTTTTCGTGGCATTTAGGGCGAGAAAATGGTTGATTCGGGTTAATTCTCGGGTATTATCTTTACAAGAAATAAAATAAACTGATGTATTTAGATCAATGGACATAAAACTGTATAAAAAGATCATTGACCCGTTGACCCGACCATTAACATTCAAATTCAAGGATGCATTCCAGAACTGAATCGGAAAGGTTCATACCTTCTCATACACTACAATGTTATGGTGTAATCCTTACATTTCGCCCAAACCCGATTTACGTTAAATCTGACGCTCTGACGTCTTGTTAAGCATAACAGTACAACCCTTGTGTTGTGAAACTTCTGGTTCAATATAATAATGGACTTTAGCCGCAGTATAGCTCCGTTCTAACCGCACTATAAGCCTTTATGCTAAGCTCGAGAGCTTAAGCTTAGGAAAATCAAACGAGAAAAGTTAATAAATACTTTCACCGTATTAAAACAAAGAACTCAACAACTCCAACTTTCTTCCACAAAGACCTGTCAATCCCAAACCCCCGCCCCCACATTTACCTTAATTTATTACATTCTTCCGCCAAAATCCAATCTATTTTTTTGTAAAACTTTTGCCAAGTCTTTATAGTATATCCTTTGATGCATACTAGTCTTATATCGCGGAATTTGTTCTACAGAAATATGTCTGCTCAATTGTTTTTTATTATTCACGGGCAAATATAAATGCCTTGCCCTTGTGCTATTCGAATGAGTGCACAAGCGTAAATGGTTAAAATTGTCATACCACGGTGCTAATCTTTCAACGTAATCGTAAATATTGCAATTTCTAAAGCCAAGCCAAGCCAAAAACCAAAGCTGGACTATCGCCATAAGCGGACGACTTTCTCTTTTCGCTGTGCTCATCATCATCATGCCTATCCCTAGCCAAGCCCAAAACGGCGGCGGCTCTACCTTTGACATTCTACATATACGTACGCTGCAATGTGCACTAAGAAAAGAACGTTAGACTTTCTACTTTCTCTTACGTTTTCCACGCAATTTTCTTCCATTCAACTACATGAAGAATGAGCAGTGAGACCTACTTCCTCCTCCCAACGTCAGACCAAACTGCCGCACCCACGCGAAGGGTTCAAAGGAAAATTCCATAATTCTTCACCCGAGTTTGTCTCATGTCTACCATCTCCCACGTTTGTTTATTTAGGATTTCCCCTGCATTTGATTTACAGGTTTTTCCCAGAGAAATATGACACCCTGTTTATATAAGCTTAATATATTTTGAAATTCTTAAGGTTATCTTACATAACTATATATCAAAACTTGCGCCAAAACGATAAAGCCTAACAAATAAAACACGTAAATGTTTCAAAAACTTCAAACTCAAACTCAAGATTTTCAAACGGTTCAAACCAGTTGCAGTAATTTTTGCTTCCAATGAAGTTGCGATTTTTGAATGTAGAATTTGAAAATGAAGTTATACTTGGAATATTTGATTTAAGGTTTCATATAAAATTTAGGTTTACAGAAGCAGTTGCTTTTTGTGTGTAGGGGTTGAAAATAAAAAAATTCCTACTATATTATAGGGTAAAACTCAAGCCCTTCCAAATTATCGTTAGTTAACTTTGATATACATAGGTAGTTTCAACGTAACCAAACTACTTAACTGAATAATTGAACGCCAGCATGTGCGTGTTCCAGTTTGATTGCACAAAAAGATTTGATAATTCAGTTTGATGAGCGTATACCGTTTGAACCTTGAACCCTATTTATTTTTGTTGCTAGCAAAACGTAAATCTAAAAATACACGCCGAATCATGACGCGACAACCAAATTCTTATTAGTTTAGTTAGTAAGTTCTGAGCCACAACATAACGTAACATGAGAGGATGTGAGACGTTCTGAAGGATGAATCATTAACCAAGAAATGTAATCTACGATGACAACCTACGTCATAACTCATATAAATCTATCAAACTTTTTCTGTAATTGGGAACCAGTTATTTCCGTTTCACAACTGGCTAGAGTCACACTTCGGAGAAATGAAGAAAATTTTGTTCGCTCAGAAGTCATAGTCGTAAATAAATATGATTTAAGTTGAGCGCACATGAGAAGACCCAAGGCGTTGGGTGCAGAGAGATTTTATCGGAATAATAAAGACGGAGGAGGCTGGCGGAAAGTACACTTTGATTTGATTCAATCTGGCATGTGACGCCATTGACTAACTCAACAAAATGCCAAGCACAGCTGAGCGGAAGCCAAACGAAAGAGATTTAGCCAGGAGTAGGATGGATGAATGGATTGAACAAAAGCCAAAGCCAAGCCAAGCCAGAGATCTGATTGAAGTCTGGAATATCTGCTTTACGGCAGCTCACAACAAGCATTAAAAAATAAATAGGACTTCTGTCAACTAAAAAATAAGACACACCCCTGTAACTCGCTCATTTTAGTCATAATGAAAATTATGCTCGTCAAACTACTGGTTACAATGGTGGTTACAATAGTCGAGTACAATTTACAGCTACCGTATAAACCGAGTCCGAATAAGATGCTCAGCGTTTCGATATTGGCTATTATTCTTTCAGTTTGAGTATTTAGTATAATTTATGATGATTAACCCAAATTTTACAAATCGTTTGGACTGGATCGATTTTAAGAAGTCGTATTTTTGCGAGATTTTGGTCAGGAAGTAGGTAATACGTATTGATTTCCTATAATAATTTAATGAAAGGGAATGATTGTGTTCCACATTGTTCCAAGAAATTCAAGCATATCTGTATACAGTTTGGAATTGGGCCTTGCCTCGACACAACCCTCGGATCTATGCATAAGATCCGTCTGGCCTAAAAGCGCCTAAATCTTTTGCCTCACTCTCTTTCATATTATTATAATTGAATTTCTCTGACTTAGAAGAATATGGAATAAAGACGAGGAGCAGATTTGCTAGATATATCCTTTTTCTGAAAACGAAAATCCTAAATCGCTTCCAGCAGCAGCCGTGGCATCTCGAACTTCTCCATTTTCAGAGCCGATTACCGGCTGTGCATAATTACGGGCTCTGCAATGCCTATGGGTCATGGGGCAGGAAGTCTGAAATATCAAATATCTGATCTATGCCGCTGTCCGATAATTTGAATATGCCAACCTGAATGTGAATAAATGCTAAGCTGAGCTACGATAGTGAACCTGGCCACCGACCACTGAATATTATGTGCCACATAACAGACCATGTAAACCAATATACTTCAATCTGATGATTACCGCAATTTAGCAAAATTATGATACTGATATTGATACAAGACAAAAAAGAAAATAATGGGCATGAAACTTCATCATACAACTGACCCAGTATTTTTCCGATTAAACCATATTCCAATTATTTCTCCAAAATACCAATATTCACAATTTTTTCGCTGGAGAAAGCCAAGTCTGAGCCACCTTAAAAAATAGTAAAAAAACTGTTGCTATTGATATGATATCAAAATTTCGTTTAATTTAAACTATACCCTCCAGAGTCCTATTATCATGTTTCCATGATAAAGGAAACCTATTATTAACCTGAGAATCCCAGTAATTAAACCTCATTCCTTTAATTATTACTGGTTTCGAGTTTCGAGTTCCCTCAGAGCTCTGCCAAGCAAACAAAACACTTCAATAATTACAGAGTCTTCCTTACCTTGTCATAAACATCCGTCATAGTCCGCTTATCGCTATATCTCTATAACTGTAGTTTTTCTTTAAAAACCCAAGTCCTTATTGTTTGTTTAATAGATTATTACGAAAACCCCACTGTTGCTTTCTCCCATCGAGATAAAAAAAAACACGAGCACCAAACTCTCTCACTTCCGTTGAGTACGACAGCAAAACTTGAACTAAAACCATGAACGAAGTCAGGAAAGCAGAGAAAATCCTCCGAAACCCGGGTTTTCACTTCGTACGCTACGCAGGCTGTATGGGACATACAAAAAAAATAATTCGTGAGCAAGAACAACTATTCCATGCGGCAGGCTTGGAGAAAGTCAAGTGGTACTTTCACACAGTCAGTTTTTTTTTCACACAGGTTGTTTATAACAACAGAGTAACCGCGTGTGTGTCAGAACAAGGCGTCTTGTTAAATCTCTCGTTTTAGCATGTTGAATAGAACGCTTACCTGCCCACAATTTGTTATTATATTGTCAGTTTAACGTAGTTTATATATTTTTGTGTAGGAGTCCTATTTCCAATTGAAGCTCAACGGAAATACCCGGTGAAGCTCGTCAGGATCGGAATATTTGACTGTCTTTCGGACGGACAGGTTTTTTATACCTCTTCTGGCCTGGAGTCTATCCATATGACCCGGGTTACTACTGTAGACCGAAGAATTGGTCGTAGTCGTAACAGGGGGTAACGCTTTTAGGTACAAAGCACAACATGAAACCAAAGTACAGTCAAACTTTGTGCATATGTGGAATATATGTGGAAATAGTTATACTTATGCTAATGCCTCGAGTGTCCCGAGTAAGGGTTTGGTTGGGTATCTTAAGTCTAGCTTAAGTTGAGCAGTATGTGGTAGGGTAATGACAGTCCCGTGCTTCAATATTTAAGAGTCTGTGCCATTTCTACGGCCCTGTGTTGAGACATGGGACATTTTGGTGAAATCCGGGACACGTTCCTGGCCCAATGAAAGGTCACAAAATAGTGATGAATACACGCCTGGATAGCCTGAACACTCAGGAATCAGGATTACCAGCTTACATTACGATCTAATCACACTAAGTGAGTCAAATAA
>JAQFYT010002213.1:0-13524 GCA_034694925.1 Ceratophysella denticulata | reverse complement strand
ACCTTACACTAAATCGTATTTCCCATTCACCTTACAGTAAACGGAACTCCCATTCACCTTACAGTAAACGGAACTCCCATTCACCTTACAGTAAACGGAACTCCCATTCACCTTACAGTAAATCCATTTCCCATTCACCTTACAGTAAACCAAATTCCTTTTCACCTTACAGTAAATGGAATTCTATCTATTTCACCATGCACTTAACCGCCTGCCCTTAGTAGTTTCAAATTTGTTTGTGTGTGTTGTACGTTGTAAGTACCATCGCCATAAGCCTTACGCCCCCCGAATCGTAGATCGGGTAACAGTCTAGTAAATACCTATATATTTTTTAAAAGTACCTACGTAAACGTAGAATCTTTTTTCGTCCACGGATTATTGGCTAAGCCACGGCAAAAGTTATCTGCAAACGCGAACTGATGCATTAAAATTGGATGTTGTCGTAGGTATTCATAGTTTGCTGGCGCCTTCGTATTAGGTATGCGTTATACATTATTGGCTTGACATGAACCGTTGTTCTAAAGAAAGTAAAAGTGAAAGTATTCCGTGTTTTAAAGATATTATTAAGTCCTTTAAAAGCTTGAAAGCTTTTAAAGAATTACCAATACGGAATCTATTCAGTGATAATTTAGTTGCTGGAGCTTGGTATAACTTATTGCAAAACATGTGTCGATTATTCTAAGTTCCAGTTTGTTTGACTTGACGTGTGGGAATAAAAACCGAATATTCAAATCAGTGGATGGTCGTTGCCGTAGCCGCTTTTTTTATAGCAAAAATGTATAATCTCTGAATAATAGCACTAGACAAGCTGTTTATTACTACACCAAAATGCGATTTCGACCATTTCGAACAAAGTGACGACGTTTTCATTTCTGATGCATACCTATATAGCTTGCATTATCAATTAAAAATTAAGGAAATAAACATTCTTAACTCGGCTGGTTTCAAATATTAATAATATATAATAATATTATTATTATGTAGATGGTTAGGTTTTCCGTCGATTCCCTTTTCCTAATGTAGATTCAATTTTGACGTAAGTAAAATTTCCAGCCGACTTTCGGGAGAAGCCTAAATCATGCATGGTATTTGCAGCGTGAATTATAAGAAAGTACTCAATTATTCATATAAATGGATTTTAAGATTGACAACAATTTGAATGAAGCTGAGCATTAGGAGCAAGGATGTACTGTTAACGCGGTTTAGGGTAAAGCTAAAGCCTGGGCTTCACATTGGAAAAGAAAGAGCCCGAATGCCAATTCTTATAGCGTCCGGACCGGAGTTGGTACTAAAACATTCTCCGAACTGAGCCTATCCGCTACCCGTATTAGACAAAACCGGCCAACTGACTTCCCAGACCAGAGAAATCAATCCTTTCGCTTTCGTTACTTGGCATGGTAGTTGTCCAGTGCATGTCACTTTGCTCTTACAGCGTTTATTATACCGAAAAAATCTTGGGAGTAAACCCTAAGTCTTGAAAGCACGTCTTTAGGTGCTACATACACACTAAACTGTTTCTATGGTTACCGGAGACAATACATTTTAGAAACCATTCGAGTTCAAAACCCCTCACGTGTCTTACACATGTAAACGTAATGTGTTTGACCTTTATCTCCTTCTTTTGCAATTCTGTATAATCATTTTCAACTAATATTTAGGTTTATTTATAGCTACAAACAGTTATGGATATCCAGGACGAGGAATCGGAATCTGAAAAATCGAAAGAAAAAACTCCGATGAATAGAACAGAATACCTGACTGCCCTCATAGCAACTCGTAAAGGGCGCTACCCGATCGCCACTACTTGTCCATCTTGCAAGAAATCAATGACGACAAAAACTCCAGCCGTAGAAAACAAGTTTATGTCCACGTTTGCTGTCTTCAATTTACTCATTATTGTTGTGGTGCTTGGATGTGTTGCTCTAACTTTTTCAATTTTAGCAATTTTATTGGATGGGTCACTGTCGGCAAAGATTGGGTCCGGTGCAGCTGCGATAGTTTTACTGTCTTTGAGTGCAGCTTGTTGTTGGAAGTGTTGTAAGGGTGACATGAACAAGGCCGTGCAGGTCAAACACTTTTGTCCGTATTGTGATACTCTGCTGGGGACTCATGGCACAGGGGGCAAGTCTAAAGACAACTATGGGATTGATGATTCCAAAGTGTAATTACTGAGCTAAGTAGAATAGTTTTCCATATAAACAAACTTCTTAAATCATGCTTTAACTGTTTTGCAACTAATTAGAATTTAAGTATATGAGAGTCTTCCGAGCACGTAACCGTAACCGACACGAGCCATAGCTTAAATTGTTTAGCCAGTATTTGTGTTAATAGCATAGCCTGATAATAAGTGAATTAATATACCAAAAAATTAAAATTTCAAATGTTAATCACATTTTTTTTATATATTGTACATTCTTCATTGTGATCAAAAACTCAAATAAATGGCACAACTTTTTCTATAGTTTAAAGTTTTGGAGGTTAACCCCATTTGAACATCATTGGCACAAAAATACCCACATAATTCCACACTTTAATATATATATATCCTATTAAACTTAGTTGACCATTCTAGCTGGCGAGTCGTAAACGATGCCTTACCCAGCAACGAGATTTAGTTTATTATTATATATTTATAACCGACATGGGTAGAATTTACGGACATTTCCGCTATACCGTTATGGTAGATAGCAGGTAGCGATAGCATATGGGCAATTCCCGCTGTCACAAATTTTTTTCACGACGTATCGAATTTATCCGACACGAAATGACAGGTTAAGTAAAATTTACAAGTAGACATAATAACTTTGTTACGCTTTGCTTCAGATCCGCCACAAACTCGACGATATTAATCAATTCAATTCATTGTCAGTAAGGAAGGAGTAGGACTGTAGGATTCTCCGACCACGAATTCTCATGTAGGTAGGGTTTTCATACCTGTGATCCCCATCACGTCTTCGAATATTCACATAGCGTCTTATAAGTTTGTACTGTGTACGGCTCACAGGAAGTAGTACACACGACGACATGAGATATTGTCTTTTGTTCTCTAACTGTGTCACAGAGAGTGAATGTTATTTGTTTTAACCAACGACATAATACATTGAAGATCTCTATTCGATGTAAGGAATGATCATTTCATTTTACTATGGTGTAGTTTGTATTTAAATAGATCAGTTTACTGCCTAAAAATAGGTTACGGTTAAGACTTTCATTCTTTAATTGCCACTGGGAATCGCATGAAATAGGCAAAAATTATTTTGTATATAGGGCAGATAAATACATACAACATAAAACTAACAATTTACGCTAAATATAGAAATTTCGCATTTGAATGCGATACATAAGTATTCAATTTGTGTATAGAATTCTTATTTTAATTTTTTATTCATCCCAGGACTTTCCGCAGGACTTTGAGTCAACCGCATTGAAATTTTAAGTTGTGAGTTTGTGAGGCATTGATTTTTTTGCGCGACAACCTCGCGGTACGCTGAAGCTCCTGAAGTTGACGTTGACAGTAATGATTTTAATTGTAGATATTTTTCGAGATTGATTGATTAAATTAAGACGTTGTCTACCTACGCTGCGGATGCTAGCACGTGTTTTGCATAAATCAAACGGACATGTATACAGTAGTATGCTCCTTCACAGAATATACTACATAAAATTTAACTCGAAGGATATTTCTCTCTAATTCAAACTATGTAACGTTGAAAATAAGTGTGACAAATTAGAGTCATCTTCCTCTTCACTTGGATACCCTCGACTGCCTCATCATTCAAGTCATCACTCAACACAAGCGCTAATTTACTAATTTGAAACTATCAACGCTGTGCTGAGATGTAACTATGGTGTGCAGGGTCGTTCATAACACCTTTCCCAATTTGTAAATTCACACAATGCTGCAACTGCAAGGTGATATGAACGACCCTGTACCCTGTACATTCTTTTTGAAGCTTATTCGTGTTTCGTGTATTTAACTTATAAGAATTGAAAATAACTTGTCATATAAAACATATTTAAACATTTTAGACAGGCATTGCGCAAAATTTATTTCTTCTCTTCTATTGTACAGCTTTTTGAAAATCTGTACACTTAACTATCTCAGTCTTCCGCGCACAAATGTAGACAAAATTCTGAAGATAAATACGAAATACTTTACCCGTTTCATTTCATCAGTACATTTTTGAAACAGTGAGTATTACAGGTCATTCGGGTTAAATAAACGTACAACTTTACTTTTAAACAATGCATTCATGCAAGGTTAGTACAGTGTAAATACTTAAATCTGATTTGAATCGAACATTAACCATAGCTTGGCGTTCATAAATGCACTTTTGCACATGGAATGATTATAAATCACGTGCACGTCGATGCATAATATAAATCTAAAGTCAGTGCAGTTGATATTGTATTTCTTTAATTCAGATACATAAGCTCTCCAGACTACAAAAAACCCGAACACACGTCGTTATAGAATTCTCCCATAAAAAAGCTGGAAAGCACTTATTCGTACAAAACCATTGTACAGAGCAGGTACCACATGGATATAACCAGATATGATGCAAAAAAAGTTTTATTACTTTGAAAATACGACAATTTGCGTTTATCAATGTTTCAATATCTTGGTAGCCCGAGCTATTGTATATGTGCATACTTGTGAATTTTGCATCAAATGCACCGAATTTGTATCGCGCATTATTTCTTCCGAAAAAAAAGCACAGCAAACGAGTAAATTAAAAAACAGACACATACACAAAACTTGACCATTTTCTAATGATATCGTGTATGGAAATATTAACTATGAGACTTTATTCCCACGTTTAGTAAATGAATTTTAAATTAACCTATCTGTCTGTACCAGTAAACTTAGCATTCGCTATCATCAAACAAAAAATGGTAAAAACAACCCTCATAACATCCATCCATACAGCCCACATCCACCTCAACACTAACTTTTTAAGGAAAACTAGCTGTGCGGTAGTTATGTATACAAAGCGAATTATATATTATATCTAACATGACCAAGCTTTACCATTAAATTTACAATAGCCCATAATTATTAATTTTCAAATTTCCCACAGTAGAGATAATATATCATACATCAGTCCACATTGAGGTGAGGCAGCAAATTTTAGCCTAACTTTAACCTTTCATGTCATTTTTATGCACATCTTAAATTAAATAATTAAAGTACAGGAAAACTTATTAAAAACAAACGTTTTTGAAGAGGTAATAGCTTCTGGCGTTGAAATTTACACGGTAGCTAAATAGCTTTTTCAGGGAGATCAAAATAATAAATCATACAAACGAAGCAAAGTGGTTAACACGTGTAATTCATAATTGGAGTTTCATGGTAAAACTAGAATTTATTATATTATAAATAAGGAGTTCAAGATCCTGGAAACCCCTAACCATTGACCTATAATAATACTAGCTAAATTACTCCAGAAATACCCAAAACCTGGGTTCACAAATCCTCGGTGGTTTAAAAATAGTATATAATTGGAATTGACGTCAGCCAAAAACCACTTTATATTCCCATTTGTTCCTTGAATAAAGTGCATAGTGAAGTAAATATGCAGGGTTTATTTATACAGTACCTAATAGTAGTACATATATCTTATTCATCCATCATTCAAACTATAGTAAATATTTGTCATTGTATAAGAAAGGTCACTGATTCTCAGGCGTTCACTTCCTCTTTCTTAACACATGCAATACAAAACGCAACCGATATTCATATTTGCGGAAATTGTGACGTCGATTTTTTATTATTACGCTAACCGCTCATAGTATACTGTAGCTACGAGGGGTGATCCAAAAGTAACTGCTTAATTTTGGGAGAAACACAGGCAAATTCATAATACATACACATTCAAAAACGCCGAAAATGAAACCATTAGGTATTATTATAATCAAAGCGTCCGTTTGGATTTTCGCCTTCTGGAACGGCCCTCGTATATCGAACAAAATACAATTTTTATACCATTGCACGGGACACAGTGACTTGACCACTCACACAAATTAACAATCATAATTTTTGTATTATTTTATGAATTTCCAGTAAAAGGGTATGTATCCAATCTGGAAAGGATAAATAATATAATTTAGTGCATTGGATATGGCGTGCAGCAATGGACCGAAAACGAGGTATTTAAGTAATTTGTACAGCGCCATACGAAGGAAGGTATATCGTACGTACATCTGTTGTTTGATCGTCGGTAAAACTACCATGGCCTGGACACTGGAGATTCAATCTTGTGCGGATAACTCTATTGTCTTGTCATGTCATGCTACATGCTGTTCGGAATTGGACGTTACGTACCTACGTTTACGTTTTTATTTTTCTATAAAAAATCCTACAATTTAATTTTTTCCTCGTACTATTGCCACTACTCCTTAACATTTTCGATAGTAGTGGATCAGCTCATGTTTTTGGCGGATTAGTGACTTTGATCTTTTACGTAAGGCGGCTCACGCAAAAGGCAAATCAATCATTTTAACTCATTTTCTTAATTGTATCACGCTTAAGTTAAGTGGTATTATGGTTGATTGAGTTACTACGGAGGAGGAATAAGGCAAATTAATGTGCACTTGGACAAATCAACAAATCATCTTCCTGTCCAATTTTTGAGAAGTACCAGATCAGTAGCAATAAGTATCATACAAGGTATTAAGGTACAAGGTGGAATTACTCGCCGAATGATGAATCATGTAATCCAGCTAAGGTTTTATGGAAAAATGCCGAGCCATGTAGGAAGTGCCTTGTGATTTGTAGTAAAAATCGGAGATCAAATGAAAAATCTCTGAAAGTACGAATACACCTGATACCAAGTTTCAAAAGCACCCTAATCGTGTATTTCTAACGGGTATTCTCTGCACACGACTTCCGGTCCCCGAGTTGAGATGAGAAAATTGTCAAAATTCTTGGAACACGTACTATTATACGCGGAAACTATACAATAGGGACAGATATGCTATGAATAGAGCAACAATACTGGGCATATGTTCTCAAGTTCTCAATAAATGCGGATATCAGAAGTCAAGGATCAGAATTCGGAGAATTTTGGTGAATTGAATGCCCTGCGTCATGAAAGAAGCATCCTGGATGGTTCATTGAAGCTAAAAAGTTAATATGTCTATGACTACAACATGGTTAATGGTTTGGTTATTTTGTGGGTTCGAATAGGCACATACGTTAAATTCACATAATAAATCGTATCTGGTCTGGAAACGATTATTATACAGCACTTTAGATGAGATCATTCGATAGCAATGGCAAATTGCAAGGTTTCACGCGGATTCCGCGAATGTTATTTGGTACCTACCGAAGAGAGTTCAGGAATGACCTCGTCTGTTCAGGGTTTAAAGCGTCAGCGTGCCGGCACATTTTAATGTATTTGCAATTTACTACAATTACGCTATTAATCGGAACAACAAACGCTAACTTCCGATTCCGACCAAAACACGTCATTGTAGTTTACCAAAATTATTGTCTTAAAAATTGGAGTAGAAAATGCTCGGAAGTAGACGCACGGCGGTAGGAAAACAGAAAATTGGTAGGTTGGCATTACAAGGGCTTCCGAAAAGTAATTTTCAACCCTTGTGTTTTCCAACTTCCACCCTCCTCGTGTACTAAACCCCGAAAAACTCAAACCAGCATGATCTCATCACAGTTTTTTGTGTATAATCCAGAAACAGGAACCATACACGTAAAATTCAGAGTAAAACATCCACATTTTACCAGAAAATGAAACTTATTTGAAATACAAAATATACAAACATAAGCTTGGAGTTACTTATAAAGTGTGTATAACCCATCCGTGCTCAATCCAATCATGGAGTAATCAAAGTTGAACAAAAGAGAACCGAAGGGGGGGAGAGTCCGTACAGATTACTGGGGTTGAAAATAGGAAATAAGGGAAAAACATATTAAAATATACAAAATACTCAGAATATGGAAAATACAGAAAACCCTAAAATATCTAGAATCTATGAACCGAAAGGAACTTCATTTGCTAAAAAGTTAATTCTTTGGTACACACAACAGAGTCTGGAAACATGGAATACAAAAGGTATATACATATAATATAGCATAGCGGCGAACTTCCAAACATCATAAATCAATTTTTGGAAACCTTCAACTTCAACCATTTATACAAACAAAGTCTAGCTTCTACTAATCAGAATCTTGAAAACAATCGGACACTTTTAATTGTTTTTCGCATTAATTACTGAGTTTTCAATTAAGTCATGCAGGGCTTCAAAGCTTCTTTATCAAATTCTGACAGTGGGTACGACCCAAAACAGATTCGTGTTGTCTCTGTGCATAGTCACAACAGATTACGCGTTACCGGTATTAAATATTCCAACACAAGGGAAAACGTTTAATTTAATACTAAAACGACCGATTTTGATTGACTTTTGTCCGATATAAATGCGAATCAATATTTTCCTGGCCTAATTTTAACAAATCTTGGCCTAAAAATTTTGACAAGTTTTGTCCTAAAAACGACGCTTTCAGGGTTTTCATTGATTTTATTGAAATTCGTGACGTAATTAAGGCTAAGAAAGGTGAGACTAATTGTAAGTGTATTCCGGTTAGTTTAGGTTTAAAAAGCCGAAAAAAGATGAAAACGTCAATTTTTAGGCCAAAACTTGTTTTAATTAGGCCACTTAAATTGACACTTTATAAACGCATACTGTCCAATAAATCGTTGATTTTGTCAGTAAATCAGTAAAAAAGCACATAGACTGCAACAAGCCGAACGCCAGAGCTGGAAATCCAATAAAGAGTTTAAAATGCGAATGGTATTGCTAATGTAAATGACGAATAAAACAATACTTAATACCAACCTACCTACACAAAAAATCTGTGCATATTCACTCGTACTAAATTAAATGACACTGAGCTCAAGGAAGTGCTATTTGAGCGGATGATGGTCTCTTGTGATGATGACTATGTATTAAAATTATGTGGAGTTAATCGTCTTTTCAATGAGAGATTCCGAAATTTTTGCTGACTTGTCTTCAAGTTTATTCCCATCTCTTATATCCGAGTTGAGTTTTAACAATGCTTTTGGCATTGGCATTAATGGGATTCGTTGTATACGTTCTTGTACATGTACCTCCTCTGGTAGGTATTTATCTCCGCATTATTTTGGATTACCATCAGATAGGATATACGTGTACATATCATCTCCTGTGGAATCGATAGTTAAAGATGCTACCGATGCTAATAAACTAAGTAAATAATACATATGAACTGACATGAACAGTAGGCGGAAAGTTGTTGGTTTTCGTTGGTATTGAAATTCACAGAGACCTTGCCGAGTTGCATTTTTGAATATTTTTTCTCGGAGCTATTACACTTTATAAAGCCTTTGCTTTGCTTCATAGTACATAAATATACAGAATGTCAAGGTTGGGCTCAATAATTTACATCTGTATTGTTTTCAAATAAATATCTGATGAGTCGTTAAACTCGGTATCAGCTTATGAAATACATAACAAAGTTATATCTTAAGTCGTAAATATAAACAAACATTCTGTTTTACTTTTACGTGTTACGATTATGTTTCATTTTTTCTTCCTGATTAGGAAATCGAAGAGGAATTAATATTTAATATACGTTCCACGTAGGATCATTAAAATTAAACTCGGATTCAATAAGGAAAATTGCTTGTGATTCGTGATCTGATTTTAGTAAAGTAGCACAAAAATATGTTGACATAAATAGTACCTACCCTCGTCTCGTAATCAAAGCGATGGTCTAAAAATATCAAATATCATTCCGATTGGTAATGTTAAGGTCGCGCAACTTGGAAATATTTGTGGTTAACGATTACAAATAGTATGTAATGACCAGTTGCTATTTAACCTAATTTCGAAGCAAATTATTCAATACTCAATGCATGGTACACATAGGTATGTATTTGTAATTCGCTTTGAGTTTCCAGGTTCAATATTTGGTAAAAACAGGGAAAATACCAATGTTTCCGTTTCTTTGCAAAACAAAGTTCAAAGTTAAAGCTATTGCAACAAATACAAAAATGGAATCCCATTTACTCATGCGATGCGATATGCAATACATAAACTATGCAAAGAACAACTCAAAACAAAACGTTATAGTTCAGAGTCGAAGGAGACATTTTCTGCTACTTAATTGCTTATTTTACTATGTCTTAGTGCAGTGGTATGCATTTGAACAATTATATTGTTTCGCGTCACATTAAATCCACAGTTTAACAGAAGATTAACCAGTTTAAGCTCTGCGCTACAAACACCTGCTAAAGCTATTAAACTATAATACTGGAAGGCGTGGCGAGATGGATGACTAATATGTAAAATGTAAAACATTGCGAGTTGCGCAAAAGGATTAATTTCAACACAACTTTAAGATCTGAATAATAAATAACAGTAGTAATATTTAAGGTCAGGGGAATGAACTGAAAATGAGCAATATTAAAACACCTGTTTGGAGGTCAAATTATGCACAAGTGTTGAATGACGCACGGACGATGTAAACGATTAAGTTTTCTTTAAAATAAGATTGTACAACTTGACATCACAACTTAGATCTTGTCACAAATAAAACCACTGAATGCTCCGGATGTGAGGGTAGCGTAGGACAATGTTAATCTATTTTATCTATTCTCCAGTCAGGTATCAGGCTTGTTCAACTGAACTGAATTGGTCAATATTCGCGGCGCCTGGAAAATTAAAGAAAAACAGCATTATTTCAAAGGTCACTTTGAACCTTGAAGCGTCAATGTACTAATCGTAATATATTTTACACAATACTGAAGCCAAAGAAACTGATTTAAATTCACGATTGAACGTTGAATGATTTGTTATTCGAAGGTTATCAATCAGTGATAAAATCTTGAAGTTGAGGACAGAGGCCTCTTACCGCGAAAATATCTCATGAAATGCAGTTTCACAGGTTGATCAAAGTCGAGGGTGGCTAGTTGTTCTGATGGAAAGGAAGATAGGACGGTGAGTTTAATTTGAATACCAAATTCAGATTCAACGTCCCTAAGATAAAATTGTGATTTTGATTTCCGCTTCAGTTTTCCAGTTATATTCACACGACAGTCTTCGTCCTTTGAAACCTTGTGCATAACATGAAGATAAGAATTAAATATTCAATCAAATTAGAAATCAGTGTAGATTTGTGGATGTCGTCAAAATCAAACATTGCCCAGCTTTACCTCAACCAGATGACTTAGAGTTGGACTGGGACAATTTGTTATTCCTTTGAATTCAATATCAAGTATTTGCAAAACTTCCCAAGTGGACTCCATTGATATGAGTAATTTGTAGTAAATCCGCTGCTGGCACCCAAATGTGGCTATCACAGAGAATAACGGCATCCAGCTGTATTAGGATAAAATACAATTAGAACGCATGTTAAATTAACAAAGTTAGTTGAGATTAAGTCTTGTCGTGTCGTACTCGTTAGTTGTCACCCTTTGAACAAGATTGAGGCCCTTGAACCTGAAGAAAATCCCAGCACAAAGACATTGCTGAAGCTCGGTATGATACTGACTCGGAAAAACGAGCAGAGATACAAAGTTTTCTGAATCTTTGACCAGCACTTGAACTAAATCTCCTCCTTTCCAAATGTTGCAAATTACAACTTCCAACTCAATTTGCAAAGCATGTGCTTCCATCTGTTTCTGGATAGTCTTCGTACTATGAACTAATCTTCTTCTAACAGGTGACTGAACTACAGAAATTGAGATTTCTTCTGAATTTTCTTCCACCGAGCCCAATACATGTAATGATCTCGATAGGCGCCTTGAAACCGGGGAAGTCTCAATATAGTTGGCCGGCTGTAATCTTGAGGTTGACCTTGGCGTTCGTCTAGCATCGGGTGATTCGACTGATTCTAAAACATGCCTTGCCCTGTCGGAGTTTCGTGGATCTGGCGATTCGACATCGATGATGGATTTCTCAGGATTGTCGTTATCCTCGTTTTCTGAATCCGTGCCATAAATAATTTCTGGACTTCGGTCCAGGTTTAGTTGCCATTGTTGAGGTAGCTGCGGCAGGTTCCTGGCACTGATGCTGGTTGCTGAGGATCTCCGGATTCGTTTGGCTCTGGATGCTGACGCTGAAGCCGATGATGGACGCGGACGGGCCCGTATTCGGTGCATTTTAATCCAGACAGCTCACTCTATCCAGTTAATTGTGAGCTGGTGCTGTGCTGGTGAGACAGAGACAACGAAGGGTGACAGGTCGATCAATGATCCATGGTGTTGTTATTCGATGTAACGATGTAAGAAATACTTAAACGTAGAACGTTAAACCGACAGCACTTCGTGAAATAATGATTCGAGCTTCTTACCGCAAATCACAGACCAGCGACGCGACCAGCTGATTCGAACCTGCTCCCACATTTCCCACTCTTTCGAAAAACGAGTTGCAAGTTGGCATACCGCGTCCTTCGCTTCTTAGGAAAACACTAAATTACTTAATTTTTTCGATACTTTTTGTTTTAATAGGTATTCAAAATAATTTTAAATTTTAATTTTAATTCGGACACTCCTGCACTTTTTCGTACAAGCAAGAATGGTATAATGATTATTACCAGTAATCGTTGTATCAATAGACCCAATCCTGTGAATTGGTTTAATTTACATACAAAATATGAGTGGAGATCGATTTTTACGAATTTTAGTACATATCGAAACCAAATATTAACGACTTAATTATATTTTCTCAGCGATGGTTCTCAAAGAATCCGATTCCGATTCCGATTCTGATACAATTGAGAAATAAAATATTTTGCTACTTTTTGATCTAGTTTGGCCAAAGTTTGACAGCAGTCAGTCCAACGTAGCCTACAACTTTAGAATGAAAGAATTTTTAGCCCTAATTTAAACAAATTTTGCCCTAAATTTTGACAAGTTTTGCCCTAAACCAAAATCGGTATTTCATGTCGTACATTGATTTTATTGAAATTAATTACGCGATTTATGCTAAAAAAGGTTAGGATATGTTAGATTAAGTGTATTCAAGTTAGGTTAGGCTTAAAAAGCCGAATACCTCGTCGATTAAATCGTCGTTTTCTTAAGACAAAAGTCAAAAGTTTAACAAAACAAAAAAAAAAGGCAAAACACTTGTTTAAAAGGGCACTTAATTTGGAAACAAAAAATGACACGTCCCGAATGTTCATTATTTATTTGTGCTAATTGTTAAAATGAAACACAATGATCCCATATTTAATAAAATCTTGTGCATCAAATTAACACAAGAAACACTGTTTTTCAACAATGTGCTTTGAGTATTAGAATAAAAAAAACATCAAAATATATTAGGAAATATATGTACAAATGTGCCATGAGAAAATAGAATCTGCCATGAAAAGGAAGACTTGTGCAATAAGTCTGCATGGCAGTAAATTTGATTTTAGTCAGGTTAGGTTAGGTTAAAACCTTAGCCGGACGAGATTGATCCGTTCTACAGGTTAGGTTAGATTTTTGAAATACCCAAATGACCAACAACTAACCTAACCTT
>JAQFYT010002212.1:0-13526 GCA_034694925.1 Ceratophysella denticulata | reverse complement strand
TTTCATTGGGCCAGGAACGTGTCCCGGATTTCACCAAAATGTCCCATGCCTCAACACAGGGCCGTAGAAATGGCACAGACTCTTAAAGAGTGTTTATAGACATATTCCGTTAATGGGGATGCGAACTCGTTCGCCGCCGCCATCAGAACCTTTACCTGCCAGAACTTCAACCTTCAATTTAAGATATTAGCCATAAAAATAATTACCTCCAAGTCAAGCCAAAACGTCTGCGTTGTTGTTGATTACGATATTCACAAATCGCAACTGATATTGACAATGAACAAAGAAAGACCTTTCGAAGGAGCAAAACAAGTCTCTAGCTCATTCCAAATTCCAATATTGATGAGCTAATAATCAACGAAAAAAACAAGTCCGAGGTACCACCTCAACATCTACATTCTCTCAGATGCAATGCAAGATGCAATGCAATCAGCAACATTGAATAATGTGTTCAATGTTGATACAAAAACGTAAACAATCGGGACAACGGTATCTTAATGTACTATGTACTGCACACGGCCATGACCCATGACAGACTGATATTTTGAAGGTTGGTGCTCACCAATAAAATAGGACTGTACATACAAAAATATCGTTTTGATAATTTTTAGTACCGTTCAAGATAAAATTGAACTTACTGAACGAATCATTTTAAATACGATCTGAGACGTTTTTTTTAGAAATTTTGAAAACCTCGGGTGCTTCGAGTACAAACCGATACGGGATTTGACAGTGGAATAAATTAAGTTACATTTTAAGTTTATTCAATCAACTCCAACATCAGCAGCGTTTGTCTTTAGCACGCCTGAGAGCACTTAGGTGAAGTTAGGTTAGGCTTAGCCTTCAAAGCTTGTGCATTCTAAAATCTAACCTAACCCAAACTTGCTTATCTCAATCTGCAGTGTAAACTCATAAACACCTTCTTTGGCTACAAAGTTTTGTTCGCTTTTGTTTGAGAGAGGCAATTCTAAATTCCAATTCATTCAAAATTCGAACCCTACCTCTACCTTAAAGTTGACAGACCAAAAACGTACTTTTGGAGATTGTATAGAGCAGGGGACTAGCCTATCCAACTACCACTAGCTAGGTACTGGTTCTGCAAGATGTTATGCAATGTGCAATAACTTAAACGCATTATTACATAGATATTCGACATTAGACTGAGCCAAAATACAAAGTTGAGTAGATAGGATGGTGGTAAGTAGAAGTAGAAGTACGGTGCAGAATTGCAAAAACACACTCCGGTCTACAGCTACAAGCCAAGTAACAATGAATGGCAAGGTGGCTATAGCGCAAGACACGCAATCACGATCTTTTGGCAGTTGGACCCCATATAACGCGTAACAACACCTTTCAGTTTCGCAAGTACACGTGTGCATTCCAAATCTTGATTCATTGTGCACTCATGTCTCATGTACACGCATACGGTTGCAGTTTGTCGTTTTCTCATTGTTATATTTGAGTACCTACACATTGATGGTAAATGGTAAACCCGTATTACAAATGTCAATTATTATACCCACAAATAATACGAGTGAAACAGAATTTAATTTTGCTTAGTCGTACACATACTTCCGCGCAGGGCGGAGTCAGTCTGCAGTGGAGTGTTAGCTCTACTCGTTCGCGTTCGTACTATGTTTGACTGACTGTGACATATTTAAATGATGACAGCTTTATAATCCGGATGCAATGAACATGAACATGAGATTTGGAACTATCAATAAAACAAAAGCATAAAGAATTAAATTCGATTAGCTCGAAATAATATTTGATTCTAAAATCATTCGCTGATCTAGCTATAAAAGTAACCCAATGTAATACATTGTTGCCAGGAAGCCTGGAGAAAAACAAAGCTGATACTAGTCGATATATTCTTTGAACCGAGGTTTTTCGACTGGAATTTCGAGTTACGCGTAATTCCCATGAAAGACATTGGTTTGAACAATGTAACACCGACGATACTCACAGTGAAATTCCTTCCTCAAAATCGGTGTATCCCTGTCTTTTGTAAATAAATAATACTATATAACACACCAGCCTGCATTTCGCTGTAACTAATTATATAACGTATCTGGCTTAGAGATATAGATGTATTCTTCTTACCTACAGGATAAACTCATAGGTAGTTCACGTCGCGTCCTTGAACCGGTTTAATAATGCTGTTGTTTACTCAAATCCAGTAATTTGTTTGTGCCTACATGCTTCATTTTTATAATACCTAACAATTCAACAGCTTTCTGATATGACGCGTTATCACGTGAAGTCAGACAATCGTTCTACAGTCTACAGTGCAACTGTAGATTATATGAAGGTGCGCCATTCGTTGTGTTTATGTATTTTATCTTGCGATTTAATGTTAAAGTGTGAACTTTTATAGTAAGAAGTAAGTACTTATTGAGCTCAGACGTCATACACGTGATACCAAATAAAATGAACATAAAATACTTTTGGTACTAAAGAAAAACTCCAGTAGGTAATCAAAATGAGCGTCACATTTTGGTTAGGAATGCCATGTACTATGATGAGAACGGGATTAACTAGACAAATCAGTAATAACACACTTGAACTTGCACAAAAATCTAAAACGCTGATACTAAATAACACAAATTGTTTACAGATCTCAGGTAGGTATTGAAAGAAACACATTACTTAACATAATATAGGTTACCTACGTTCAGATTTGAACCTGTACGCGTGCAACGAAGAAGAAAATTCATCTGCTTGCTATGCAAACTGAAAGCAACAAAAATTGAAAACTGGAACTCAAACGCAAATTCAGAATTATTTAAATTACCCATTAGCATTAAATGATTGGAATTGGAAGTGGAATAATAAAATAAGCAAAAACGAAATGTGAATCTGAATCTGAACCACACATTGTTTATAGATATTAAGTACGATTCACTTTTACACTAAACGTTCAGTTCAGAATGACTAACGAAAAAGATATTAATTGAATTGAAATCGTATATAATTTTGAGACAATTCTAGCCATCGAATTTTTGTTATTTCAAGATGGGTAAAGTCAAGTTTTGTTCTTATTCATAGCATGAACAATAATACTTTCGATGGGGTTTGCCTAAGATTAAGATATAAGATTTGTTCAACCTAACATAACTTAATACATGTCAACTTAACTTGTTCCAACACATGTACTTCGTAGAATATATTTTTGTGGATGCTATATGTTGTGGAGCGTTTCTTGGGAATTCCAAACACCTACCTCTTGAGATGTAGCTTGGGTTTTGAGTCCCATCCAGCGGAGAGTGTAGGTTTTGCAGAGGTTGATACTTTGGCCAGCAGTCAATAGAGAGCAGGGAGGAAGGATGTTGGAGTGGACGGACCGTGGTTTAGTCCACGTGGAGCTGGGGTTGAGCTAAACGAGGGGCTGGGCCTTGGCTGTCTGCGAGGCAGTGCATTGGTTCCCTTGGGTAGAGTGGCCAATTGGGTGTCTGGTCTGGGTACTCCAAAGTGCAGTAGGGTCTCCTGAACCACGACGTAGCTGAGCGAGTAGAGGAGAGTGAGAAAATAATGCTTCTCTTTGTTCAATAAACTCTGCGTCCATCCATCCCGTCTTCTTCCGTCGTCCACTGCTCTCCCTACTAGTTTGCTCTGAGCCCTCGTTCCGACGACACAGGACACGCTCTCGTTTACCACCAACAACATTCTTCCTTAGATTCGGACGCAGCGCAGTGTTTTCCCATTTTCGCAGTTGGCAGTTGCAGTGCTAGTGTTAGTGAAATTCCTTCACAACCGCGCTTTCGCAGTGTCGCCATCGCCTACCACTCGCTTTAGCGGGGCATTATTGGATTGGAAACCGGAAATACTAAAGTGCATTGGAATTTGGAATGGACTTCGCGCCTACATGAGCTTCGGATTTGGATTAGGACATTTCCACAAACAACAAAGGTAGGCATTGAACGTTGAAAAACTGTTTGGTTTCGGGGTTGGGTGGGGGGAGAGATGTGGCAGCTTAAGACTTAATTATAATATAGGTTATAATTTATGTACTTACTTAAGTAGTTTTGTTCAATGTTGAATGTAAAAATTGGCGCTCTGTACGCTCAACGCTACGCTGAATTTGTATTTGCATTAGTATCCCATCACACTCACGCTGCCGGCCGCACCGGTGGCGGACGTCACCAGACCATAAGCCGGTTACCGGTTAAATCCCATAATCGGAATTCGAGGTCGTGTTCACCGGCGATGACGATAATCTGATTTGATTTGATTTGATGAGGTTTTATTAAAGTGTAAAATAGTTACAGCTATTCTTAACATATAAATTCATCAATCATGTTGAATTGTAACAATAATTCATTGCCTGGTTTCCAGTTTCCACAAATGAACATTATGGTGTTAAAGAGACTCTTGAATAAAAATCGATAGTTCCGGTTTCCGGTCACGGTAACCGATACCAAATATTAATTGCCTCATTGGCGACATGTTCATACTGACTGACCTTCACCCTTGATCACCTCAGTCAGTATCAAAAATGTATTAGGTATTTAATAGAGCATTGAACTTGCCTGATGCTGATACACACAACTACAAATATTTAGTTGACATTAATGTTAAGGCGATGGCGATACGCGATCGTCAATTATCCCTCTTCCCTCTTGTCTTCCTCAACTCTTGTTTACTGAGGTGCAGGCTCGTCTCATTTATTTATAATTTAGAATTGCTTTATTTACCTTATATATACTTACCCTTAGCGTAATTCTTTCCGCTGAAGAGCTATTACTTTACACTTCGTCGTGAGGTCTCATGTAAGTATATACCTACTTACTTTACTTACATATTAAATAACATGGTAAGAATATGACGCGCCGCGCCGGTTCTATGATGATGAGTGATGAGACATGAACAGGGACGTGTTAGCTGTTTATATTTAATATTTAACCTGGGTTTGCTATTCTATATTCAATCATCTCATTCCCACAATTTTGATTTTGTGGATGTATAACGGAAACGGAATTCATGTAAACTCCCTCGTTAATAATAGTATCCCTGTCCCTTGATTCTGCGACAGTTTACCTTGAAGTGAACTAACTTATTAAGTATACTTAGTTAGTAATAAGTCGCACAAACTTCTTCGCTATACTTACTTAGTCAAGTATTGTTGTAATTATAAGTGTATGTAAGTGCCACTGTGTCCTCTTAACTTGTGATTCTGTTTTAAACACACGTGAAGAGTGTTAATCAGTTAAAGTCGAACTCTTGTAGATACGCTTCATTGGTAATGAATATTGAGTATTGATAATCATATCACGCTGGAAAATCCTCTTTCTAATGGGATTTTCATTGTCAAGCACTTTACCTACTCTTTTCTCTTCTACGCTCAACTTCAACTCAACTCATCGAGTCATCAGCAGCTTATACACTACACTACGTACTTACTACGTCTGCAAATAGTTTCACACGGCGAGGGTACTAGAAGACTAGACGCGTCATAATAATGATTTGTTGTATGTGGGCCATAGCTAGAGCTATGAAGAATGGGAGTAAGCTGAGCGTATAGTGATTCTTGTCTAGTTCTAGTTTCTGGTACTAAAACTGCTCTGTCTGCTTCTACCTGGTTACTAGACTAAACAATGGTGTACGTACCCACCTATTTATAATACAAGAGTAATGCCTAGTAATTATCAACTCATGATACTTTTAGTGCTTATCATACTTATCGATTTCTGCTCCAAACATAAAGTAAGTAGGTAGGTACTTATTAGTAACATTGTAAAGTAAATACAAGGAACACGGTCGGAACCTTTAGTGCTCATCTTGAATGATATTAATATGTAAATATATGTGTACGCTGCCTGGAATTCCGAATTGCATTGTCATTCCTCGGAATAGTGTGACGTACACACACGTGCCATATACTAATACTTCCAATAATAAAATTAGAGGCCGAAATCGTCGGGGTGAGGTGAGGTATCAGGTCGCTTAATTTCCTGACGACTGGCCGAGTTCATCATCAAAACCCATTTGTGATGAAGTGATTGATTAGAATACCGGGTCATAGTTCTCTGTTCGTTCTGTTGGCTTCCTGACATAAGGTATAAGGTATAATGCATACCTACTATACTTATTAGTCCAGAGTACAGTGCCCAGTAGCTATTATATACATAGATCCATAAACCCATCTTACTTTAGACGACATTGCATGACAAGACAATGAAATTCACTGTGTATATGCGACTGAGAAGACGAACGAGCATATTTTGAGGGTGGCGTAAGGCGTACTAGCACTAGCACTGACACTGAACTATGAAGTAGTTAGATATACCACGGTGTCTGCTGTCTGCTTTGTTCCATGGTTTTGTTCTAAAGTAGTTTTTAGCGGAACAGTTGATATTTGTGTCTGGGCTCTAGCACAACCCAACGAACCATAGCCCAAGGCACTGTAAAATTCTAAAGTATCGTTTGGAGGCTGAAATTCTGAGAAAAGTTTTAAAAGTTTTTAGGCAATTTGTTAGTTGTCTGGCTGTCGTGTTAAAAGCAAGGGAATGCATGAGGCATGAGCCATGAGCTGAGCAGGAAACCCTGTTTGAAAGAAGCGAAAAAGAATTGTGGCTGATGTCGGTGCCCGTTGTCGTGATATTTGTTGACTTGACGCGACTACCACGCGTAATGCTTCTAAATAATATAATTATAATATGCGTATGTGTTCGATACACATGTAATTTAATTTTGGTTTGGTTTGGTTGGAAAAGTGTTCATTTGTGATGTTCCATGTTCCCTTCCGGATCCGGTTATTAAGTATTAGAATGCTCGAAACCTTCTTGGTGCTTATTTCTATCTGACAATGTGAATTGATGTCTTCCTCTGTTTTATATATGTAAGTAGTGAGTAAGTTTTAAGTATAGCCAGTTAGCGTCACGGAGAGGAATAGCCGTTACACTCGATTGAATTGGGATTGGGACGAGATTCCTAGTCCTACGTTTAATAAATACTTCTTCTTTTTCTTAGGATCGGCTCGTCTGCTGAGTTGAATTGAATCGCTTTGGCTTGGATCGTTGGCATCCTCTCGACTTGATACCCCCTACCCTAACCATGTATTCAGCTCCGACCCGACATCCACCCGCTGGGGTAAGTCAACATATTTTTTTCTCTCAAGTACTTTGAATTGGAATTCTCGTCATTCTTATGCTCAACAACTGACCATCGATTGGGCTCATCATGTTCACTTCACATATCCACATTCTCAGGGTTGAGTTAAAATACATTTGTTCTTTAATTTTATAAGATTTTCTTTTCTCAACATTGCGTCACATTGTGCTTATCAATAGATATAATTTTTAAACTCAGGAGACAAATTTAATTTTTAATTATATATCCTTTATCCTTATCCTTACTTCTATTTCCCTTATCTGCTTAAAAATCCCAAATTTTATCTTTTAAAAGATTTTCATTTTATTGTATTTTATAAGTAATGAACCTGATCTATAACTAAAGCTGTGTCAGGTTTAAATAACTAATTCTGACCTAAATTACTTTTTCAAGTGATTAATAATATTTTTGTTATCGTTTTGTTCTCTTTGAAGGCCCCTCCTTCAGGTGGAGGACCCTTGAAGTTCACAATCGCCGAAACATTAGAAAGAATCAAAGAAGAATTCAATTTCCTTCAAGCCCAGTATCACTCGTAAGTTTTCATTTTTCCTCCATTCCTTAGCCCAATCTATAGTATGTATCCCGGATCCGTACATAAATCTTGTCTCGTCTACGAAAAAGCGTGTGTGGTTTGAGAATTGAACTTGAAAGTGGAGCCATAAATACCAAAAGGCATCCAAATTCAACCTATGTATATGTGCACTATACACTACACTTTACGGTATAATACCAATTTGCCAACCATTCATTCCTCTGAGTTGACGTTCGGAACGAATGACCTAATAAGAAATGGAATAAGTTTTCAATAAAGCGGTAACAACGGCCTCGTAATTAGTAAGTCTTATAATAAGATGAGTATTCAAACCCAGCAATGTCTGGTAAATGATCCTAATAGGCCTAATGATGAGCTTAGGATTTTATTCCAACTAAATTAGGCGATAGAGTGAAAAACAAAAGTTTTATACTACTCAGGCAGGAGTGAACCTAAGTAGTAGTAGCCAAAAGTCGTGAAAACTGTTCAACAAAAAAAAACAATTGCTATTGCTGTTGTTGTTAAACCCCCTTCTTTTTTGTCTGTAATAATGGACAAGTATTAAATTAGATTGGTACCTGTTTGGCTCCTAAAGGTAAAAGCCGTATTTTTTTCTTGTTGTGGTTGCATAAAAAACCAGAGAGATGAAGAAGAGTGTAGCGTATAGGCTTGGAAGGATGCAGTAGGGTGATGGTATACCAACGCTCGAGTCTAGCCGAGACTAGAGACAGGTATATTACTCACTCCCGCCGCGATATACCCAAGCCAAGACAAGATTGCTGGCGCTGGCTCAAATATGAAGACTTAAAATGCTAATGTGAGTGTATTGTACTTGTAAAGATACTCACCTTGTTTTTTCATTTTATTATTGTATTTCACATCGGTCTGGGCGAGTGAAATGAGAAATGACCATAGAAATAAAAAAGGCAAGAAGACTTACTGAAGTAGGCTGGCTGACGCCACAATGAGTGCAGCCATTTACTTCTTATTTTGGAGAGGCTCGACACACAAACTACGTTGTCGGCTCGTCCCGACAACTGCCAAATGCAAACAACCCATCTGCTTATGCATTGAAATTTATCCGTACAACGACACATATAAACGAGATGAGAACGTTACAACTTTCAAACTATTGATCATAGCGTCTATAAAATGTATTTGCGCGGACACAGACTTTATGCACTATACCTAAACTCACAAATGAATCTACTTCAGTTATGCATAGCATTGCATTTCACTGAATGAACACAACTAGGTACTCTCGAGTTTTTAATTATGCAACGCTTGCCAAATACCGCGACAAGGGCCCGCGAGTGTTTCACAGTGCCAGAACACAGCTACACTCAACCCAGGCCTAATCCAACCGATACAGTACACTATACAGTGTGTGAGTTGAGCTGTGTTCCAGCACTGCGAAACACTAGCTGGCTACTGTCGTAGTATTTGGCAAGCGTTGCATAATTAAAAACTCGAGAGTAGTTAGTAGCACTCGTTTTTAGTCTCTTGGATGTGCGCAAAACGTTCACCTGCTGAGTTGGTTAGTGTTCTCTTTTGTTCTAACATTGTAATTCGTTGAACATTATTAACAAACATAATACGCATAAATAGGGTGCAATTTAGTTCAGGAGCAGAGCAGTTTATTTAAACTAGTAATTTAAATAGTAAAATCCCCATAGCCCTCTGCGGACTTAATGTTTATATGGCATCTGTAATCTGCATCACATAAAAACCTAACATGAACAGCAGGTGAACGTAGTTGGACCCTAGCCGTCAGTGCGCGCGAATTGAGCCGTACAAAATAAGAAGAGAGACTCAACCCAGGGAGCACGGAGACCCAACCTCTCCGTGAGGAGTCAACTCGCTGCTGTACGCTAGTATATCAGTAAGTCTTCTTGCTTTTTTATTTCTATGGAAATGACTGATGTTTTTATAATAGGAAAACGAGAATCACCTCCCCAACAGGAGGAACCTCAGAGAAAACATGGACATTACATCCACATTGTTGTTTTTATGTCCACCAACCAAGGTGCAAACAGAATACATACAGAATAGATAGGGGAAAAAATATTTGCCGCATCACTAATAGCGTAGTAGTAGTATTTAATTAGTTACGGATGATGGGAAAAGTTAAGCCCTTCAGACATGAGCAATAAATCCGTATTGATATACTTTTAAATTCATGTTAAAAATGCACCGCGTACCTTTGGGTCGGCCACCGAAGCGGGCTGTATGATGAAGATTTTAAAAAATTTCTAATGGTCCAGGTTGAAGAACTAATGTTGCCTTTAATTTCTTGTTTCATTACGAAACTCGTGCTTGTCGTAGACAAGCCCGGCTACTCATCGTTAGATGCTCGACTTTACACGTACATCCAAATGCAGCGGAGAAGTAAGACTTACAATTAGATGTTGCACGAAAAGCTGAATTCTTACATTACTGAATATCCTGAGATTTTATTAAAGTTTAAGAATCTGGAACTTCTACTGACCTGAAGTATTGAACTAAATAGATGAAAAACAAAGCCGAAGGGAATTACACGGTGCACGGAGAACTATGGAATTTAGTAGAAGAATTACCATATAGCTTGTTGTTTGAGCATTTATTAAATCCTACTGAAACAGTCAGGAGGTGAATTTAAAACTGAATTTGGGAATGGTAGACGCCCATCATGAATTGGTTCACCTGAGTACGTACGGGGTATAAATATGTTGTTTGGCGTGGAAACATGTTGCATATATGAGTAAAGGACGTGTAGTGTAGCTATAAGATCATAAATCAAGAGGCGGAAAGTAAGATTGGAGATTGGTACAGATATGTTCTCTGGTATAATCGTCATCATCATGAACTGAACAAGCTCACGAAGGGAAGTAAAAACAGAGCTCAGAAGTGCATGACTAAAACTAAAGTAATAATATCAAAGTGTACGTACGTACAAGTATAAGAGGATGAGTGAGTGAAGGTAGAAATAAGATAAGAACCCACTCTCATCCCGTGTTGATGATGATGATAGGCGAGGCACTTGCTCCAGACTGTCAAGCTTGGTTGAGTTTGGGTATTCGCTGCGAGAAAATACCCTATATTACAGTATTAAGTACTACTCGGGGAAAACATGGATACCTAATAATTATACATTAGAGGAATGCCGATGATTCCTCTCTGTGGTTGTGGGTTTTCGTGGTTAAGCCTTTAGCTTTCCATGTTTAGTTGGGGAGGCCCATCTGAAAACGAATTAATGCCTATCAAAGCTGTACACGGTAGGAAGGAAATAAACTTAACCTTTGCACACGGTCTTTTAGTGAGCACACCGCGGTTATATAAAGTGGACTTTGTACTACGATCGTATTCTCATGAATTTCTTGCATCCATGTTGAGGCTTTGTATTCCTCTTGGCTGTATGAAATGACAATTAATTCTTGTTTTTCTCGGGAGTCCTCTCTAGAAATTCTACGTTTCTAAAGAATTAACTGATAATGTTGATTTTGATTCGAAATTTTTTGCAATGCATGGCTCGTCGCTCAGCTTGTGATTTGTAATAGAGAGAGATAGATGAGTGAAAGCATTCATTCTAAGATTTCAAATCTTTTGCACCTATAGGTTATGTATATCTCCTCCTTCTCCATATGCATTGTATTGCAGGATTTTATTTTGCATTGATGGATGAACGGGTAGCTTTAGCTTAGCTGTTCATGTTTGTTTGAAAGTCTGGTGGACAAAGTAGCTTACCTGATATTCTTATTATCATTCGCTAGGGTTTGTCTTCTTTTTTTTGCTTTCTCTAAGCACGTAACTGACCATACACCATACCTACACTGAAGTACAAGCCAATTGAAATTGGGTACGCTCGTACGCTGTGCTTTGAGGTTTTATTGTACAGCTTTAGCTTTCTCTATGGAGAGAAATCAATTTGAGGTACATAAAGAGAAACAGGCTCTCTTGTATTCTGCGAACCGATATTTGTACATAGCTTGAGAATTTATAATGAGTTGGATATTGGGTTTCCAGTTCTCTAACTGAGGGTTTGGGAATGATCATGTAGCTTGTAGTCTCTAATAGTGGGCTTAAAGGCGGGAACGGACAAACATCGATTTCTGTGTCGACATTTTGTGCGGGTGGTGGTATGGACTAGACTGTAAATAAGTTACACTGGACCCTCCATCTAGGTATCGAATTTTTCTTAATTCGTGTTAGGTTTGGTCAAATTTCTCCTGCGTGCCCTTCGGGCACTTGAAGAAATAGGACCTAACCTAACCCGAATTAAGAAAAATCCTCTGCGCACGTTTAGGAGAACCTAACCTAACCAAAAATATTTATACATATGTATATTCCTGTACACACGGACCGTGCTGGATGGAGGGTCCAGTGTAACTTATTTACAGTCTCGTGTGGTATGGTGGTGCAAAGTTGAAAGTTGACATGGATTGTTTCAATGCGTTATACAGAAACTGTGGTATATACCTAGTCTGTGTAACAAGTCTGAGTTAAGAAGAGGTACTCCAGTTGTTGAGAGCAGTAATGTGCTCATACCGCAGCGGGTCTAACCTCAAGCTAAGGCAGTGGCAAAATGGAGAGTGGTATGCGGTTGAGTTGATGAGGACAAGAAAGGGGAAGCTCTTCCACTACTGTTTTCACTGAAGCTCAAGCACATCTCCGCTTCCTCTCTCCACTCACGTTCACGTTACTCAAATAAAATCCCATTTGGCATGCTCAACAAATTACAACCACTATCCATTTATTTCCTCCAATATAATATTGATTCTAAAGCCAATGTCAACTGTCCAATGACAAATGAATGGGGAATAATTTTGCGGATAATATCCAATTTGTGTTGTTTTTTTACATTCTACAATGTAAATGTTTCTACGTTCTATTAATTATAAAAGTTTGCTGATAGTTATCCTCTAGAATACGCTACCGCATATCATGTCACCATTCACCGTGTACTGGGGTTTCGTGCGTTTATCCATCTAACGTGTCAATCAATTCTGTGGTTTGGGTACTAAGTTTAAATATATGAGATTTATGTCCAATGTCCACAGTACACAACTTCAGTCGTTTTCATGTATTGCCAATTTCAATTATGAGGACTTATTCGGGACTTATATTTTTAGGTTAAAGTTGGAGTGCGAGAAATTAGCTACCGACAAGACAGAAATGCAAAGACACTATGTTATGGTAAGTTTTTTTGTCTGCCAGGAAGAAGAGTCTGGGGTGTACCATATTTCCATATTCTTAATTCCATTTTTTTCTCTTTTATAGTACTACGAGATGTCTTACGGGCTAAACGTGGAAATGCACAAACAGGTAATTAGTAATTTTAAACATTGTATCTGCTTATGAATTGTTTTTGCCTTGCCTAAACCGATAATTGTAACAACCAAGATGTATGCTTCATTTTACGCACTTACGTATTCCGAACCAGAGCTCAGTAAACTCGTGTTAAATAGAATTTCACGTAAGTTTTAAGTTTTTTAAATTGCAGATTTAGTGTATCTTATTTAGTTGAATTTGTATGAATAATGTTAAATTACTATTCTCTCTGAACTCGTCTCATGTGACAAGCGTCCTTGCAGATATCTCGACTCGATAACCTATCAGTTCCGACAGTAAGAAATGCTAGTTGTTCCGCGGATTTTTCTCGTAAGCACGAGCTTGAGTTTAATTATTTGTTTTTATGAAGCTAAATTAGATGTATTTCTGAGTATAGATATCGGTGGCTTAGTCTAAAGAGATGCACATTTGTGTCAGAAACTTGTATTAATACTTACCTACTTAATATTATGGAATCTTTTTACTGGAAATCGAAACAGAATAAAACGTCGTAACGTAGTAGGTAGACCGACCTGAGTATATTTAAGCAACATACAAAACACAAAACAAGCGACAG
>JAQFYT010002211.1:0-13526 GCA_034694925.1 Ceratophysella denticulata | reverse complement strand
TCCGTTCTAGAAAGAACGAGCTGAAAAGACAATTCCTTGATTTTTTACATATCCTCTGTATATTAAACCCCAAAAAATTTTTGCGCGCTTACGCGCGCAAATTCTTTTCCGGAGCCAACCGCCACGGGTTATACTTTTCCTAAGCCAGGGCCGGGCCAGCTCTCATTTAGTCACTGCTGATTAGTAAAATTGGAGCCATAAACACATTATAAATTTAAATTATTGAACTTTGCTTGCAGTGAATAAATCGTAAATGCTTTTAGATTTAATTCCTGGGTTAGATTACCTAGCTACACTCAATCAAAGTGCCTAGATTTAGTTCCAAATTAACCTTAACCATTTGGAGATATCAAAGGGCTTTGAAACCATATTTCAATTCACAGATCGATAATAATTTGTGAATGCAGGAAATACAAATATGAATATCCATTACAATATCTGTAAATGTCGGCTTAGATTGTGAGAACGGCCAGATAGGTCATAGGTTCAAATGTCCAAATGTTGACGGAAGAATTGATCGGGCCGGATGGAGCGTGTCCCTAATCCCTTCGCTATAGTTCCAGGAACTTTGTTCTTCCGGATCCGGAAGGAACTTTTGAGCATTGCATAGGAAATTGACAAAGAGACTATAGAAAGTAAAATAGACTCAAATCCCTCTAAATAAGTTCACAATGGAATTGGAGCTTAAGTTACGGCTTCCCATATGAACACACTGCCCGCGTAGTCATACGTTAGCTCAGTCGGAATTTCATCAGAAGGAATTGCTGAGCATTTTGGACTCACTCATCTTCTCATCAGTAAGATTGCATTGAACACATGTCATCTGTTATCTCGTGATCGCGTACTCCTTGAATGTAATATGAAGGCATGGATATTTACTTTGACTTATGTTAAGTCATTAAGTATGTGATCACGAGATCGCACATGACATATGTAACTGGAGGCAGGATGAAGTTAAGGAGCCTGGTAGTCACAACTCATATCCTTTGAAAACTACTTCCTTCTCTCTATTTGCTGTGCACCGAGTCGAAGGACTAATCTGCTTATGAAACATGAGACTCCATAAGGAATCCTTAAGGTCCTTCTCAAGGCGAAAGAAAATGTTTAAATTTTATAAACCGGAGCCAACGTTTTTACGTGATTCTTCCGGAATTGCCATTAAAAGCACATTTTAGTAAATGTAATTACATAGATGACGTCCATAAGACAAAATGATGTACGTCCACTTTATTATTACCAATATATACCATATATCAATACCAATATTATTAATCTACATAAATTAATCTATGCGGCAATATAACGGATTTACTTTAATTTGCAGGCAGGCTTCAATGTATGCAATTTAAATAGTAATTAAATTAACTGCCTAGTTAAATTTTCGATACGAGTGGGACCTCGTTCAATTAACAAAATGTTCCAGCTAAGGTTATCAACGATATATTAATAGCGCTGTCAGAATCGTGTGCACCATGATTACTGAACATTGTAAAATTTAAATCACATTTCCTTTCCGCTTTGAGAACCTTGTTAAACGAGCTCCGCTTTATTTGAAACAATCTCTTTTAGCAATTCTTAAGCTTTAACAGATATTTAACTTACTAACTGAATTTTGCCGGTGCAAGTTTGTCATTGTGAATTGTGAACTAAATTTTCTCCTGTGCTTAGATAGCGCGAAATTTGAATTCGAGAACCACCTTAAGGTCTGTCTGCACCTCCTTATAGTTAGCTTTGTTCATGGCGGACTTTGGAATGAGCCTTGTGAGTCGTCTGTAGCGGAAGTGTGTATAGCAGAAGAGGCCGGAGCTGATGAATTTTAATTAGGGCGTCCCAAGAGTCACCCTTTCGCATTTTATTACATCTCCGTCTCTGTCCCACTGGGAACGCGCCGCAAAGCACAAACATTCCATCTTCACTCACTCGACTCAGAAATGATGAAAGGTTCAAGGATAAGACATGGACATAAGACTCAAGGCCTGTCCATTCCACGGGATAAAAGAAAGGTACGCGGACTTTTTCACCCGAGCCCTAACTCACTTTCACCTCATCTGTATATAATTCACACTGCGACCTAAATGGCCTTTTGAATGGTTCTTGCTAATTTAAAAAAAGACTTATATTCGAGTGTTTTATTCGCGAATATGTTGTCAATAGCGAAATATCAGGTCGAAATGACGGAGTGAAAGTGTCCGTGATTTAACTACACGAGAAAGTACCTGACTTGCTCTCATTCCAGACTCCTGATTTGACGAAGGGGCTCTGCTGATGCAGGGAGTAAAGAACAAGGCTTAAAAAATCCGCACTTGAGCTCAGAAGTAAAAATAAATAATGGGAACTTTTGGGATGAGGAAGAAGAAGTCCTTGAGTACATATTTGATCTTTTGATCTCAGATGACGAGTTGGAAATAACTGAGTTTCATCAGGGAAGTGAATGTCTCAGACATCCAGGCACTCTCTGTACAGGGTGAGACAATATGGCTGACTTTTCAATGGTACCAAGATTTGATTTGTGTTATAATTTGACATATACCCAGTTCGGCAAACTTGCTGTGTCACCCTGTGCAGTCACATTGAAGAAGGACACGGACCAGAGCACACCAGCAGAAGCAGTAACTCCACTTTGTCCAATTTTTCATCGCTCAATGATTTCTCAAACTCTCAAATATCTAACTTTGAATCAAGGATCAGTTTTCAGCCAATACAGGCCAGGACGAGAAAAAATATGAGATTATTTTCTATATGTACGAGTAATCGGACTGACAGTAATGTGTGTGGGTGGACTGCTTTCACCTTCACAATTCACAATAAGGCTGCTTTCACTTTGAAGCCAAACTGCTGTAATGTAATAGGATATGCCACCTTGCTGTTGGTTGTTGGTTGTATGTTGAATGTCGTATTTTGTATGGCTTGGCCGGATTAGCGTTCCTAATCCAGGGCTTGGGACCCCCCAGTTCCTTAATCATAGGAGACCAACATTATTTATTGCCTAGGTAAGGTAGGCTTTTCTTCCTGGCACCATGCTACATAGTTTCAAATTTTGTTAAAGTCTTGCATATAGCTCCTTACAATGAATATTTGGAGCTTTCCCCAGATGTGAGACGTTAGGGTTGAAGAAGCCGTCCCTCAAAGTTGGAGACCATCTGGGACCATTAGAATTTCCTCTTTCTCTGCCCTGCCTTCCCAAACTTTTTTTGGGGTAAGGAGCAGGAAGGAAGATGGCGGAATCGATTTCAAAAGATGTTCTTCTAATAAATAGCCTGTATTGTACCGTTTTCTTATCCAAAACTCCGTTTGGAAGAAAAGGAAACAAATTACCGGTTAACTTTCCGCTTTCACATTCAACATTCCCTTCCACCCCAAGAAAAAAACTAACTTTCCATGCACCCCATCACAGTCACAGCTCCAGCCCAGAACTTTGGATAGACCCAAAACTGAGTTTTTTGGGAGATTAGTTCAGGTTGAAGTAGTGCAAGGGGCCGAGGAAGTAAGACTTTCCAAAATCCCAGGTTCATTTCTGAATATCAACCACCAGAAGAGCTCAGTTCAGTTCCAGGAGGGAAGTCCCAGAAGAAACGAAAGAGCGGCAGGAAGCCACTTCTTGTCCCGGCAACTTTCTCCCAAAGTGAAAGTTCAGGAAATGTACAGCAAGACAGTAAGGAGTTCGTCTTTACAGGGTACTCCTATTCCTTATATGTGAAACGTTCCTGGTCAACTGGACGATGGGCATTTGTATCCCATCATTTATGCTGTAATAGCTCATATATTCACGTACACAAAAGTGGAAGCGGGAGTGGGACTTAATCCCACATCCTTATCGTTCAGATCGATGCTCCCAAAATTTCGCTATCTTGCCTCATGTATCTTCAGTGTGCATAAACGGGAATGGGCAGGGTTATTAAGCGAGCGCATATGTGTCCTCGGCAGATCTATCCTTTAAAAATCCTTAAAAGTGGAATCCAGAGTAGGATTTGAACCCACATACCAATTTTTCGGATCGATGTTCACCCAATTGAGCCAGCTTGGACCATTCCCGGCAGCGTTATACTCAGCAACACTACGGGTGTTGAAAAGACTAAAACAAACTAGGTAGTAATTTGCAGTTAGGATCGTTGATGCCGTTCAATTTTTAGTTTTTAGCCTTATTTAAACCTGGTGAAGTAAAATGACTACCTAGGTGTTTAATTGCATTTACAATAAATATTTTATACAGTGACACAATGGGAGAGAGTGTGAAACCACGCAAGTAGGAGGTGGCTATGGATTTATGTGTTAAGAGAATGGGCATGGATATTCACACGGAGTGGGGGGAATTCTTTTCTCTTCTCTCGTCTCCTGCATAGCAGACTGGACGAGCACGAACAGAGAATAATTCCCCCCACTTTACGAGAGAACCGCGCTGCAGAAGAAAGAGGTGTGTGTTTCTATACCTCGTGAGCCGATTCTCCCATGGTGTATAAATTTGTAACCAAAAGCCGGGTTAGACTATGTTTTAGAAAATTCGTAGAATTACAAGGAATATAGCTGCCACGTGTAACCTGGACTTAGAAATAAGGATATACTATAGCAAAGGATTCAGAGTCTTGGAACTAGCCTCAGATCACAGTTGGGAGTAGATGAAAGAAAGCAGATTGCTCTTCTCTGTGGTCTGGTCTTTCTGTCCCTCTAACTTCCAGCCTCGTCGTATTCTTGAGTCAGTTTGGACCTTATAAAGCCCGCGATCTTGGAATACCTTATTGTTCTTTGGATCGATCGCGTGCTATATGGTTACCAATATGAGTTAGGTGAGTGCAGTACCAAGTTCTACAGATAGTTGAATCGTGGTGATTTCTACCTAGTGTGGTGGCCGTTGCTTTATACATAGCAGCGCGCCTGCAAGTAATCTCAACCTTGGTGGAACTGCATGCACTCCGAATCTCAATTCTGAATCCCTATTTTTATCGCTAGAACTACTTTCAATTCAGGCAGCCAATGAATTCAAAACTAGTTGGGTGCATTGTGGAAGGCTTTGCTTTCTCTACCTACTCCTTCAGCCTTTGGCGACAGAGCATATCGTGCCGTAGTTTAATACTCACTTTCTGTCAATTTTATCGGAATTTATGCAATCTCCTGCCTTTCATCCTCTTCTGTATTCTAGCGGAAATTCGGAACATAGATTAAAAATTCGAGATGACAAAGTTGCCAAGAGTCACATGGGCCCATGAAGCAGAGATATGAACGAGAACAAGCACTGTGAATCATGGGTACCTTGTCGGGAACAAATCAATACCTAAGCTATATAAGGTACTATGTTGAAATGAAACTTGTATCTCCAAAGCACTCTGTGACTCGATTTATTTTGACAGGGTTCAATAATATTCCGATTTTGAACGATGCGGAGCAATAGGCAATAAAATAAACCTGTCGTTCTCAATATCGATTTCAAATTTGAAATTTTCTATGGTAAAACTATGGCTGTTATGTTCAATGGTTACATTTCCGTGTTGTACTGTAGTCAAACCTGCACAGCTTTCTCCGCTTAACTTTCTTTAAGCGCGGCCTACTTACTTTGGAGCCTGTCAAACTGAATCGTACAAGAAGATCCTTGACGTTGTATCTTGTCTTTTTCTGATCAGATTTCGGTTCAGAAGTCATAATTATAATTACTATATACGACTATTTTTTTAAATTACGGTTGAGGGCTGTAGAAGTGATGAAATGAATGTTGCTAGTTTTGATGGTTGGACCCTGGGGGCGGAAGCGGAGACACAGACAAGTCCCCTCAACTCAACTACCGAGTGACAGCGTGACAGGGCCCGAGTTGCACAAGGAAGTAGGCCGCGCCGAGAGAAACTTGAGCGGAGAAAGTTCTGGGGCCACTTCCTCAACTTCTACAGATACTCCAGCGTCCAGACTAAGCTACTGAACTGACGAACTGACCCAAGCAGAGTGTTGTTCCAAGGGTCCAACACTCGACTCTGTTTGGACTCCAATATTGGACGTGGTAGGGGGTACGCGTCATTTGGGTATCGAGCATTTTGGCCAGAGGATTGCAAATTGCACCGATCTGGAAGATCTCGGTAAACAAATCGCTGATTTAACGAAATTTGCATATGCCGACGAATGCCACAAATTCCTTTGTGTAGTCCGATTGGTAGTATAGGGCCAAAACGGCTGAAGACGAAATGACGTGCCGCCATGACAAGGAGACGTCTTCAGAATATAATTTCCATGTTGTTTCTGTCTGGCCACTCAAGACGTGTCTGTGTTTGACGGATGGCCTTTCTCCACGCACCAGAGTTAAATCATTTTCCTTCACTGTCTGCTTCAACGGGCTTTCATCCTATGGTTTCCTGAATGGAAGGGTGCTCCGGAATATTCCGCCCATGCCTCCTCCGTTTAGGCCCCAATGCCCCACCGTTTGAAAGGATGTAGGAACCCCGGCAGAACGAGGATTGAAATGTAATTTAGAAACCAATATTGGGAACTGAGAAGCGAATGCATGATGAGAGCCTCACTCAAAAGAAGATACTTTTCCTCTGGAATTGTTTACACTATAGACACAAGGCTTTCTATAAGGTAGGATATGAGAGTTCTTCTTTTTCCATTTCATATTTCGAAGGCGTGGAGTCCCTGCTCAGGGCACATTGGAACTGCACACAGTTTCTCTATTTGCTATTCCGCATCGCAATCTGACTGCTATTCTACTAGACACAAAATGCTAAACGGAGCCCCAAATGGGGAAAAGCCTTGAGGGCTCCACTAAGGCCAATAACCTGAGCTACTCAAGTACTGACAAATTACAGGCTTCTCCGTCCTCCACTGTCACTGGTTCAGGGCGTTATTGCCCCAACATCCAACATCCAAAAGTAAATGCACGTATTCAAAGAAATATTAACGTGAAAAGAGGAAAGGGAGCATTAGGAAGATGGAGTCGATTAGCTCCAGCCCTTCTGCGTGCAGAATGTCAATGGCTGATAGACGCGATGAGTGGAATAGGGCGGAATCTGGTTCGGGAAATGTGGCCAAATTTGGTATATATGCGACTCCTGTGGTCGCATACTTTTTTAAGAGACTTTATCATCGATAACCTTAGGTTAACTAATAAAAAAGCATGCGATCCGAGGATCGCATATTACAAATTTAACCGGTAAATGCATTGTGGAGTCCCATTCCGGGAATAGCCGGCGGTGTCTCCTCCAGATAGTAAGTGTGTGTGCCTGACAGACTTTTCCTCGATCTGTCGGCTTCAAATGGGCTGAGTGAGAGGAATGAGGACATGGAATGGCTTCCGAGCAGTCTTCCAGATATGCTAATGAGCCTGATAGGCTCCACGGTTCAGTCTGACACGCTTCTAGGCCATTCTACTAGCCCGTAGGAAAGCTCTACCATGCTTTCACTGGGAGAAAGTGCTATTACCTAACCATAGCCCTTGCCATCACTCCAACTTTATGAATACCTAGCTCCTTGCCTAACTGACTTTTCTCCCGATTCCTTTCAACGCTCATGGCACTCAAACTCAAATAAAAATACTCAGTTCTCACTTGGAATATTCTTACCCAGCCTGGGTTTGGTAGGAATATTCGTAGGCCGCCGTGTTAGTTGCCTTAAGGTTAAGGGATTCGTTATTTAGTTAAGCTGCGTTTCTGCAGTCAAAAATTGGTATTTCACCTTATCGAGTAAAACCATACGTTCATATACTTCTATCACGAATCAGACATGTTCAATTATCTGTCCGAAATCAATAGTCAGACACTTCCAACGAGTGACCGCATTAAAATCGAAATTCTAATTTAAGAAACCTCTGTAAGGGTTAGAAATTGGAAAGCTGAAGTTAATATTTCTTATTTAAATAATTACAAGTGAAAACTTACATCCGTCGCATCTATGGTCAGGAAATAAACAAATGAATCAATTTAGCAATCTAGAGTGGAAATGCTATTTGCACCTAGATTATGAACATCAACAAACCCCAGAGAGCCGTCAATATTCACAGAAAGTTCAACATCGCAGCACACTCCAAATCACAGCACCGTCATAAACGCAGCATTCAAAATCGCAGCATTCAAAATAGCAGCACGTTCGAAATCTCAGCAATCAAAATCGCAGCATTCCAAATCGCAGCATTCAAAATCGCAGCACTAGCACTAACAAATAGTATTGTTAAATATGGTTATGATAGGTTAGGTTACTGGCACTAACAAATAGTAATGTTAAGTATTGTTAGGTTAGGTTACTGACACTAACTTTGTACCGCTGCTATTCCGAATGCTGCGTTTATTATTGCGCTGTGATTTTGAATGCTGCGATTATGACGGTGCTGCGATTTTGAACGCTCTGCAATTTTTAACTTTCCTATCGATTTATACGAAATACATTAATTACCGAACCAATTTAAACAAATATGATATTGCGTGAAAGAGTAAATAAATGGTTCCAAGGACACCGAAGCGAAACCCAATGACAACTGAATAGATGAAGTATTCATTCATTATTTATTGGACATTGAGAATATGCAAATGGCGTTGGGTTCTTATATTGACCTATTTATTGTGATTTGGGTTCATTTTGAGCTGAAATCATCACTTGAGATCAACTTCGGTCATTAGTTTTATTAGTTATGTATTTATATTATTTAATTTCTCTTTGCAATTTTTCAAAAGGTCCTTGCAGTTGATCTGACCTCATAATATCTACCTTTATATACACCATCAAAAATATTTCCAACTGGCGTATTAACTAAGCACGGGCCATCATAACCAACCGAGTTTAGATATCCTAGCAGATATAATACGTCATATCATAACTGAGCAAAATTGCAATCTTAGTTTATATGACGAAGTAACGCAAAATGGAAATAACTTCAAAAGTAAAAAATTCAGTGTACCGAGCAGGTATCTTATGTGCTAGTGTCATTTAGAGTTTGAGACTGTGTATCTCTGAGCTGTTTCGAATAATTGCTTCTGTTTGGGGTGGTAACAAGAGAAGATAGACATCTTTATGCTGTCTCTCATTGTGAAACGGAAGTGAAAGCTACAATCTACAGTACAATGGAAACGACACAGCATTATTCCTCTCTCAAACACACAATTCGAGACAGGGTAAATTATTATTGCGGGTCCTAAAGCAGCTCTCAGCCCTGTCTCTTGTCTCTCTTCCCCACGTATCCGGGCCTTGATGAGCTTCCCAAAGTGGAATTTCTAATGCCTACCTGTTGACTCCAACGCTGGACTGGCCCAAACTCAAATGTGCTCAAATGAAGACTATAACTTCTTAGTGTACTGTACTGCAAGTGCTACATGCTCACTCACTCGTGTGTACAGAATTGAGTCAGTTTAATTTTGACTGTGGGTTTGCACTACAGTGGTAAAAGTGCTTTCACCGCCTGGCTTTCACCACAAGACATTTTGTCGCTTGTCGGTTGTCGCCTTATTTCCCGTCATCCTTATACATGCACGCTGTTTAGAGCCACAACGTGACGCGTTTCCCAGTTTCTGCATAGCATTATCGCCGACTCTCAGTTAACCGAAATCAGTCCCAAGAGACAAAACCTCGAAAATGGGCTGTGAGATGAGAGTATGGGAACAGGCCGGGTTACGAGTCTCATTTTAACACGAATTTAGGCGTCGCACACCCGGTACAGTGTGTGAATGTGTAACTCTGTAAAGTAAAACAGTGCTCTGCTGCATAAAAGTTGGAGATAACGAATCAAAGGCCAGACCCAGGCCCAGACATACATGTATCTGTACATGGAGCCCATGTCTCAATATCTGGATCGCTAGAGTGATTTCCCAAATGCCCGATTTCTCTTCCAAGCCTTAGCTCCACTCCGTACACACATAATTAATTAATGAGATGCAGCTCTTTCACTTGACTACTCGGCTTTTTGAGGAATAATGGCACGGATCGAGGGCTTTCTCCTCCGGCAGAGGCTTACACCCAGCCCGGAATCATTAATTCAACTCGTTTCACAATGAGGTGACTGAGCACGCACTCGGATTTAAACACAGACCATACCATAACATGGATACTAAACAGTACGTCGTCAACGCTGGAGAACGCCAATTTACATGTGATTAGCTTAACAACCATACATAATTCACGTGTCATCAGTGATATGCAATCAATGTCATAACATGATTTCGCACAATTTGCTGTACGATCGTGTAAATATACGGCGAATGAAGTTAACCCTGTGGCAGAAATATATGGAATGTTTGGATCTTACCTGTTGATAATCCTGCGGTCCTCCACCGCCACCATGTGGGTTGTATGCACCAGGATCGTAGCCCATTGAGGCCTGTCCGCCCACCATCCCACCCCCACCCATGTGGAGCCCCTGTTGGTGGGCCTCCACGTCCATCTTCCTCCCACTGCCCAGCCTCATTTCCTCATTGGAACTCCACTTTTTCACGTTTTCCCACAAGTAGAGTAGCAGTACCATAATCCCTTCTATGGGAACGACACACGCACCAACCTCATCTCACCGAACCAAGTCCACTGTGTCCCCTCCATCCCTCATTAACCTACTTGTTCCAACTCAAGTCAGTAATTGACACCCATTGTCACACGGCACAGATTTCAGATACAATAAAATCCTTGGAGAAAGTTATACTTTCTCTCACCGAAGCAATGTGTTAGGTTGGGACAATAATAATAAAATTTTCTTCAATTTGTGCACCATTGGGTTTATCAGTACGAAGCACAGTTGCAGTACCTTGACTTGACATTACTTCTTATAGCACCCTTACATAATAAAGTGTGTAGGAAATTTCAGCGTTTGCCAGCGCAGATGAGGCTTCGGAGATTACGGCATTATACGACAGCACAGCACTACCCAACTGGGAATTACGTGAAATTCGAATGTTAAGCCGAACCTAATGATATATACGTAATTAGATCTCAGGCCTGTCCTCCACTGGGGGCTACAGCTACAATGGGTCGTATGTTGAGTGCAGAGAGCCGAGATGTGGGAATTGTGGGTTGGCTGGCTGGGGCCGCAGAGGACTGTGACTGAGGCTGAGGCAGAAAGCCGGAGGGATAGTGAGGCTCAGTGCTCCTTTCACTTCGTATTTTACTTTCACTCTTTTTTCACCAGGCACGCGGAAAGCCAACAACTTTCTCTCAACCAGCTTGCTCACAGAAACATGCGCCACTTTTTCTTTTTCAAAAACTTTGTCTAGATCTGAGTCTGGGATCCTTGTCGACTCCCAGCTTAATTGCAACGCACTGGCTAATTGAGTTCACTTAATCCGATGGCTAACAGGCTAACGCCTCTTGGCAATCTTAGGTAGTATAAAGTTACCTACTGACATTGGCAAAGTGTAACATCAGTCATAAAATTTTAAGTTTGAGCATTTAAGACTTTAATACGCGATTCTGTTTCAGATATGCCAACAGCCACAATTTAGAATGGGTTTGATTAATGCGTAAACACGTGCGTTTTCCCGTTTTCCCCATAAATCCATAAACACTGTTATTTATACGAACCGATTCGGTTATAATATATATGTTTCGGTTCGGATATAATTTTGGTTCTGTTATAAGTTATAACCGAACCTGTTCGTATATAATATTGTACCTATACGGTTTTCGCCAATTAAGTACCATGAATCAAGCGAATTCAAAAATGATAATTATTGGAGCTAAACCGAATTTAGCACTCTTTTCAATGGTGTAATTAGTTTTAAGCTCAAAATATTTTTTCTGTTTGAAAATGTCAACTGACTCTGACCCGCCGAGAGCGTTTCCAATTAATGGGTAATTTGACAATGCTGCAACAGGTTAGCAATTTTAACGAGTGCACCATTAGAAAGAGCGGCTAAAATTCCATAATTAACTAATTCTGATTAGCTTGACTAATGGTGTTTAATTTAAATTGATAAACCCCTCATTCAATATTATATACGAACCGGTTCGGCTATAACAGAACCAAGATTATATGCGAACCGTAACATGCATAACCATTGTATAAAAGTATAAAAACCGAAAGATTACCTACTTAATTTGACCAATTAATGCAAAATGACAACTTAGGTAATAAATGGGTCGAGTAAAATGATTTTCAGTAAATTGTGTGCAAACAGTTAAATGGTGTGTGATGTGATCTGAACGTCATTGAATCTCATCTATTTGGAGTACAAATTGGTTTTTAAAAATGCTTATTATTACGAATAGGAGTTTTTACAAAGAGAGTTTCAGGTACAATATAATTTTAGGACACACAAAAACCATGGATAAAGACCACGAAAACTGCTGAGTAAAGCTTCCATCTGTATATATACCGGGAGAAACATATTTCCGATTGGCGAAATACCTGACACAACAATGTGTTAGCTGGTATGCTTTAGGTTTCGAAATATTACACTTAGACCATAAGTATAAGAACGTATACAGATAGATGATCTAGTACTAACGGTTTTTATGACACTAATAGTTTGAATTTGATTAGAGTGAAGCATTATAGCAAAGGAATGAGCTATGAGCTAGCAGCACCCAGCCCTGAAGCCCCTTAACCCGATGAGTTTGTTTTTGCCCATCAATTCCAATTGAGTTTCTTCCTGGTGTCTGGTGTCCAATAGCAAAGGGTGAAAATAGGCTTTCAGCCGAATGGATTGGAATGAAACCCAAGAAGGAGTCGGACTGGAATTTCCATGAAATGAACGAGAAGCGAGAACGAAGACTTAGACCTTCCTTAATCCTGCTTCTATTCCTTGGATTTCCTTCTTAGACCTGTCTTAGATAGACTGCGTCTCTTGTCTTCAATTTAAAGTGATTGGAAAACTTAGGCTCTGTCATCTGCTATAACAACCATCACAACTCTTTTGCAAGCTTTGCTTGAATGAAGCCAGAACCAAAACCCTTTACGAGAACATACTGTATTTAATTACGAGTCCTATGAAGGGACATTTTCCAAATATCCACTCCATGAATGCATACATATTTTCATTTTTTCCCCTATTGCCATTCACAATTTAATACAAATGCATGATTATGATTAGTGATCGCATTATTAATTTTAAAATATTCAGATTGGTTTTTTCAAGCACCGGTCATGCTTGTTGTAATGTACCTACTGTCCCTGTTTTCATGTATTTGTCCCAGAACATATGCACTTGCACTAGTACAAATGCATTTTTACAGGTTCAACTGCATTTGAACTGACTCAACTGTATCAAATAAAAATTCTACCAAAGTCACACGGCATTCATTGATAAAAGTACACAAGTACAAATATATGTCAAGCTGGATGTATTCGTACACCTCTGTAGGATAATTCCCTCGACAGTTGTAAAATATGCATATCCAAAAACCCGAATGATTTAAGAGGAGCCTATCTGGAGCTCAGTTCCAACTTCTGCCGACAGGTTAACCTAGTCTTAAATATTTAATTGCGCGCGAACGAGAATTTTTTAAATTACGGGAATCATCTATATTGTAGATATCACTCAGTAGGCCCCAGTAGGCCATACTACTTTTTATTTCAGGTCATTTGGTTGAGCCGTCTTCGAATGAATGGTACCGTAGTGAAGTGGCCATGCTGATAGCAT
>JAQFYT010002210.1:0-13531 GCA_034694925.1 Ceratophysella denticulata | reverse complement strand
TCCCCTATCCTTACTTTGACCATAGCTTTGCGCTGGTACCAAAATTTTGCGTCTAAACCCGTTTGGTCATGGTTTGCAAGTCGCCAGCAAGAAATGTCAAGTAACTATAATAGTATACATACCAGAGCTATACGCTACTCTGCATTACTGCGTGCGTCACTAATACTAATACATGAATTGCGTGCAAGGCAAGATAGTTGGTACTAAACGCTATATATCTGATGGATGGAGTGGATACTCATTAGATGTTGTTTCATTGTAATTTGGACACCCGTGAAAGATCGCTGAACACGCTAACGCTATTTCTCTGATCTTGAGTGGCAGTGGCTACACTCTACACTAACATACTCACCTATCGTTTGAGCCTTAAATAGAACAAGGTCGTTGTTGTCTATATACGCTAAAATTGATTAAAATCTACGTAGCGATCGCAGTCATAACGCCGACGGACTCATTGCCGATAAATGTTACGGTGACGATTAGTAACAGAATTTATCAAGTGATTTGATTAATTTAGGTAATAATAGGTATCAGACTCCGTACTATATTGTGAACATCTAAACCTAACCCAACTTGACAGCTAGTCCATACAAAACGCAAAAGTATAAAATATTTAACATTAATTTTCTAGGCGAGAAAAGACATCCTCAAAATTTCAAGGTTGCGCTCATTCGATATCTTGTAGATTTAAGAAATGCACCTATTTAGTACCTTTGGATATTTAAGTATATAGCTATTCACCAACCCAGCATATACAGTCCGTACTTCGATACACAAATTCGTAGTCCTAAATATTCCAGGATTAAAGTATGGCTTAATGAAGTAGAGCGTTGCTCTGGTGGACCACCTCCTGTGCCCATTTCGACATGGGCTTTCCAATTACTATTTTGTTTCAACTTCGTAATTGAACCTGTCAAATGCACTATAGGAATCTCATTATTCCTATTATCGAACTCGTGAAGGAATAGTAGTTACCATATGATAATCAATAGACTCTAATATTTATCAAGTCAGTGATGGCTGCCAGTATCTTTATACAAACTTTCCTTCCAAGGTATGAATAACATTTAAGCGCATGCCAAAACCCTCATATGCCAAAAATGGAAATATTTGCGATGAAGTATACATTCTTCATAGGGAATATTGACCTTGTATGCTCGCGTTTGCATGGTGTTGTTGTATTCATAATTTTTTTGCACATATCCAGAAAGAGTGGAAAAGTAAATATAGCAAGACGGATATGGATATTATGTGTCGTTGTTAGTAGTCGGAGTCTTTCTTCAATGTTTGCACAAAGTGCTATCACTTTGTTTCATCTTTGTAATATTTCTTGACGTAGAAGGGAAGGAGATGGACACTGAGTTATCCTCACCAGATTAGCACTGACTTAAAGGGTTGATTGTGTTACAACAGCTCATACAGGTCTCCATTTCAAAAGACAAATCGAGTCGAGGTTGAACAAAAGAAACAGTAAAAACTGCCATACCGGGGTCCCAGAAATCATGAACACAGAGTATACAGTCCACTTCAGAAGGAAATCATAAATAAAAATAAACACGCTTTTTATATGGACACCCTCAACATTTCCATTCCTATAGATGGACGAGTTTGTCCACAGGCATTGCCTCATGAACTGCATTGAGACAAAGTTCTATTGGTCCATAGAGCGTGGGTTTGTGTTTCAGACACGAGAATTTGACCCAAGTTGTACGAATATTTGCACTAAGAATTTATAAATAAATATGGTTCAGATCAAATCCTGCATTAAAACTTTAGCACTAATCTAAATCAAATCTTTGCGTGACCGTTGAGCGCAAAAGTTGCAAGAAATATTGGATCGATTGTATCTAACAGTTGAGTTGGCAGTCCGCTAATAAAAGCCTCACTCACACTACTGGGGTAATCAATATAATGCGCGTGTGAGCACCTGATTACTATAATTTCAACTAATTTTGTTTAAATAACATCCGACTTCCATCTTCTCAAAAGTCCAAATTTCTGCATCCAATAAGAAACATAGGTAAGGAAGTGGCTGGGGTTGATATGTAAATCTAATAAACCAGGAGTGCCTACCTCATGCCTTCATAATGCTTTTAATGTCCCAATCTAGATTTGGTTGGGTTCCGGTTTGTAATTATCTCGAGCCCTATTACCACACGAAAATGGGATTCAAATTGAAGGCTTGCTCCTTGCAACTCTACATAAATCTTCCCCGCACACGAACCTTATAGGCTAAAGTTATTATCATCGTGATAAAGTGTGCTATTATGGGTTGGGAATTGAGCATGACCTCTATAACTTCTGGAAGCACTTTTCCTCTCCAATTTGCAGTTTTTCATCCACCAACTTCGATCAAATACTAGAGATATTCCCTTATCAAACATAATCAACCCCGATTTCTATGAAGTATGGAATGGCAATGGGTGAAAAGTCACTGAGGCGTTTATATGGTTTGAAACGAAGTTCGAATCACGATACGGTACTAAAATATGACTGTGTTCCGCCTGTCACGACAGCAGCAGACAATCACGGTTCTAGCTGAGATTCTCAGACGACGGATGTTAGTTAATAAGCACGCCTTCTGTATACCTTGAACTGCCACACAATTTTGATTAATAATATTCGGAAATTTAATATACCGGTTCTCTCAAACCTTTGCTCTGCCCTCTCCTCCAGAACGTGTTATTGGCAGACTCCATTTAAAAATATATTTTATAGCTGTTTGACTGATAGTTGGGACAAGAATGTAGCACGCCATTCCAAGTTCGAAGCCTGGTGTAAGACCGGGAGAGTCTCGTTGGAGCGAGAGTGATTGATTAGTGAAGCGATCAATCATGAGCCCGGTGCAGCGAACATCATTATAAATCATAATAAAGTCACCCGGTACGGCGTGCCATCGGTAGACAACGAGTCAATATTTTGTGAAAATAACAGATGATCAGTATAATTCAACTCTCACTACCATAACCAAAATTCCGTATACCAAAAAACATTTTCTTCTATACGAACTTCTTTTTATATGATACACCTTGTATTTATATTCGATCAAATCTAAAATTTAATTACAGTTTGAGCTTAGACACCTTGAAGTTGGCATAAAGTTTACACATATTTAATGAATTCCTTCAAATTAGTATGAACATGAATATAAATTAGATTTTATCGTAGAAGAGGCTTTCCGTGTGTGACAGCCTTGTCAACCCGACGAAGAGCAGTTCAACTTTTTAAAGAGAAAAACAGGAGGCTCCTTGGAACATGGCAAGACATGAGGATTCATGCAAGCACCTATCAGTTAAGATCTTCCTGAAATTGGAAATGACCCAACATAAGCTTTAGAGATAAGAGAGCTGCTCAAGACAGGATGGAGAAGACTATTAAATTTGCAAGGCCGTCGATCGTAATGGAGCTTTGCAACTTATCACCAAATTAATCAAATGGGGTTCTTCCCTCCGAAGCTGAAAGCAATTACAGCCCTCATGCCACTTTAACACGTGAGTATGCAAATACAGTTGCCTTCCAGGTGAGCAAGGATACCAATGTCCAGTCTCTCCTCATTTGGCCTACCTGATAATGTGATAATGGATTAAGTCCATGAAGCTTTGGAGGGCAGGTTCGTGATTAAATTACTCCTGCTCGTACAGGAGTGTCATGATCATGAGAAATGAGGAGAGCGAGGAGTGGGCGTTTTCAGGATTTTATTCCCAGGCTACTGCGTCTATTTGCGCCCTAATCAGGTTGAGACTTCGAGACATGGAAGGAAGAGTGGATGAAATTGATTCGAGGCTATTCTCACACCATGACAAGCAAGGAAGAACGGCCTTTCATCAGTCCAGGCTTCCATGTCTCTGTCCATGGCGTAATACCGGACACTAGAATTCAAAGTATGAGCTCCAACCCAACGCTGGGTGGGATAAGGTGAGTTGACTGGAGTGGGAGTGAGTCGTTTGAAGGAGATAACGACTCAACCCGCTTCATCCATATGATACCCCAAAGAAAGAAAGTGACTCAAAAGTGTGAGCTATCTCTCTCCAACTCCGTACCAACTCTACCAAGTCTCTAAACTAAGTTGGGTGTTATTAAGCTAATTTCTTGTCCTACGCAGAGTAAAAAAAACTTTTCCTTTGGTTTCAGGTAGACTAGACCCGTCGACCTACATTTGGGTGAGAGGGAGAGAAAGGCGTATAATGATAATAATTCTCCGGTCGGTCTTGAGCGGGTTCGATCTCTACACCGTGTGGATGGATATCCATAATATAACAGTTCCAGTCCAACTAACTTTTGTTTAACCAAAGTTGGGAGAAAACCCCGATCGAAGTTGGACTACCTACGTGACTTGACAGTATGTCTTCCTCAACGTCCCGCACGTAGCACTACCCAACTTACACTCTTTCTACTGAACTATTATAACTCCGAACTGAACCTACTACATATACTGAACAGAACAGAAGACGCAGTGCAATACTGTACTGTACGGGTGATTGATTTTAACTTGGTTTTTTCCTTCAATGCGACAGGATCTAATAATAAACGCACGGGATTGAAAATTACTGTGTAGAGTCCAGCACCAACCCAAAACCCAACAGATCATTGGTGCAACTTGCCGGAAAAAAGAATAATATAGAAAGCGTCAGCCTTCGTAAATTATTATTAACGCTCTCCAAAGTATACTACAGAATTAACGACAAGCGTGTTGCAAATGCTCTTTTAATACAAAACACATTATGTCTACATTCTACATAGGTAATTAATGTTGTCCACGCTGTTTTCGACTTGTGAAGAAATGAAGGAACCGATTGGGGAGTGTTAAAACCAATCCGATGCGCCCTACACTCCAAGTTTCATATAACACTCACACCGCACCGTAAATATAGATTTTTGGCATTGGGTTACATTGGTATGAGAAGAATTCCGTCGGAGATGTTATGTATGTAGGAAGGAAAATAGCTCAGGTTCTGAGATCTCACTGCGGTCAGAGTCTTTGGAGCAACGAAAAGTGAAACCACATCTGACACAAAAGCAAGAAATGCACATCATCTTCAACTCAGAGCCTGTGTTGTGTACTGTCTGTATAGCTGGGCTTTGTCCAAATCTCCAGTTCCTCTCGTTACTCCGCTGGGCACACGGTACACGATGATGAGAAGAAAAAGAATTAGCAATGAGCCACCGACCAATGTTTTACGCTTCACCGGTTCCGGCTCATGTCCACGTCAGTGTGAAGAAAGAAGACTGAAACCAAGTTAGTTCGAGCTAAACGTACACGTCCGAGAAATTGGACGACAGAATATGAAAGCCATAATATCATTTGATCCTCGTCTTTCAACGCTAGATAAAGGCGCGGATCCAACGCCAAGGACCTTAGGATTATAATTAGGCTTGGAACCAAGTATACAATATACTTATGTGCTTTTGCGTTAAATAATACATAGTTTTCAAGAATACCAAGTACCCATGTGAGTTACCGTATAGGTGTGCCGCGTGTTTCAATGAAGAGAAGTAACTTAGAAGTAGTAAGCGTGCGTGAAATGCAAAGTAGATCTGAATATTTTTCGTCTCTGAGAGACTTCTCTGGCACATGTCTTAAATGTCGGAGGAAATGAAAATGAAATGGAATTATGCCATGTCTAAAATGTATTCCAGAGCCAGTGCAGGCTTGAAGATGCGGAGCTTAAGGACCCCCGTCAAATGTCACCTCCAGGCAAATGGAGACAATTATATTAAAAATAATGTCTGAAGCATGAGATCCCCCACAAAGTTCATTAGCTCGTCGTAGAATGTTCCCCTCATTATCCCTCCACGCAGTTCCAAAAGAGTTTCTGTAGAAGGAAATACCTAGACTCACAAGTCCTCAAAAGGAATAAAAACGATGCTGTAGGGATGTCCTAATGTAGCATTAATGAAGACGTTCCAGGCACAGCACGACGTTTGCTCCGAAATATAGACTATTTGTGAAGGGCTAACTAGCGGGTGGATGGTGGATGAATGAAATGGGAGGACGTGGAATTGACACTATGAGCCCGACATGGTCTGGAACAAAATAAGGGATTTATTTCTTGAGGCGGAAATTTCAATTAGGTGTCAGAAAGAGGAATGGAGTTGTGGTGGACATGGGTTGTCCCTCCTTCCGCTCATTCCTGCTCCTCCGCAGTCACGAATTCCAGACGCCTTCCAGGCCATTCTGGTGCTGGTCAGAGAAGAGAGACGCCAATTAAACCAAAGCCTTTAAAGTCGTCAAAGTGACCATGCAGCAATTTCTCAACATCTCCGGATTTGGGCACACAATTCGGCTACGGCTTGTTCATGACAAAAAAATACATAGAGACGCTTGCTTATCAATGTTCCCTCAAAGAGTTATTCAGGTTGTGGTTGAGTAAGGGTGACGGATCAACCGTTTTGTTCCGTAATTTAAAAAATTCATGTAATGTGATAACCAAAAACAATTTATGGTATGCATGAAGAGTTTTATGAATTTGGCAACATAATTCATTGTTATGCGTACAACCTTAAAAAACTCCGGATCGAATCTGTTCGTGTGAGTCAGGCTTCGCTATCTCCGCGCAGCAGCTGAGGAGGCAGAAGCACCTTCGATTGAAAATGATGACATTTGTGGTTTATGTCTGAGAATCACATCGCACATATTTGCTTTGAGGATTATCAACATCAACTCCAATTTTTTTGCCCATTTGTCACACCAGCAGCAACATCCTCATCTCATCCCCTCGACACTCACACTTACATGAAAGAGATTCTCAGAATATTCGACTCAGTCGAACTTTCCAACTGGGCCAAAACATATTCATACTTTCCATTGCTACCCTTTAGAAGAAGTAGAATTTTTCCGAACATGTTGACTAAAATTCAGAGTTTATACAAATACATAACGGAATTACGTCTCTGTTTCGTTTGATCTCTATTTAAATTTCCGTTTCTGTTCCAGGACCAAAACGAGATCAATCGCTTAATGTTTTTAAAAACACTTTACTACTCTAGCCTTGACTTCCCTTTGGCTCAGCTTAATCGAAACGCTACGCAATCATATTTTCGACTAGTTCGCCGTGCACCTTAAAATAGAATGAGTCAACTCCTCGCTAAATATTATTGGACTGGAACCAATGTCTTGGTTCTAAAGAATCCACTCATGGCAGAGCTTGACATTTACTTCAGTAATTTATTAGCTACACTTTACACTCAATTTTTTCCCGAGTCCGAAGTCCCAACAGACTACTTTGCACTACACATTCCATTTGAAACCACTGGAACGACTCTTCTGAGCGTAGCGTAACAAAACAACAACCCATTTGTTATGATCCGCATGTGTTTACACGAGTGCGTCAAATTAGTTCCAAATTCCAATACTTACTGTATATAGTTAAACATATATCAAAACGTATATGCGCAGACGCAGATGATTGGGTTTAATTTAAAAAATAATAGCACTATTAAAGGATAATTTATTTAAAGGATTCACTATGCATTCACTATGAAGAATTAATTATATTGTTTTAACCTGCTTGTACTTCAATTGCTTCATGTATACTCTACTTACTTAACCCACATTCTAGTGAAACATGTTACTCTTACTTTATTCGATAGAGTAGCTTTACAGAGGTCTTGTTTGAGTATTGATCTTTTGAATGACCCAATAATTGCATAATGTACGAATACTTTGCTCACTCGCTTACTGTACAACATTGCAATATTATCCACATTCCTCCAGTAGTGTTCTTTGTGAACAGAGGGACTTGCATTTGTTTATTATCATATTGAAGCCATGATGTCATCCAGGAATCACCAGGCCAGTCCAATAATGAGTTCACTTTTTCTGTCAGTCATAACTACACAGAGGTTGAGCTACGCAGAAAATTAACTCAATCTGGCATTCCGGCATTCCCATCCTATGTTTCATGCTTGGGTATGTACAAATAATTCAAATGGTGTATGTAACATACATTGAATTGTGAATACCTTGTTCATGCTCACTATGGGCAGGGTTTTTCATAAAAACTTTGCTTTGAGCAAGTAAGTGGATCAATTGTGACTTATGGTGACAATACGCTGTACATAGAAGAGCGATTCTAATAGTTCCACCCTAGATATTTCAGCAACGATGTGCAATTAAATTCTACATTCCAGTTCATCCATGCGAATTTATGTCAAATGAATTACATACACCGTACAAGCTACTGTTCTGTAATCTTGAGTGGCTCAATGTACGCAATGACGACGACGCACTGACTTGAGCTGTATTGACAATGTGTGAGAGACCTAATTTGATTAACCTGAATGGAATGACTTCTTTAAAATCAACCAATTCTTTTGTTCTCTTAATTGAGACTTGAGGTCGGTCAAAGGATTTTGACCGGAACAAAGTGACAGTTAAGGAACGAAAGATCCACACTACAGATATGTGATAGCTATAGAAGCCAAAGCTCTGGGAAGAATGCGGCTAAACTAGTATTTTTCTGACTTTAGGATTTACTATTGACTCGACAAATGAGTTTGACAGGAATGGAATGGAATCTCCCATTAGACAGGAGAATCAATCAAATGGACATTTATTTACTAATAGGAATTCAGGGTTGATGGGTTTGAGGGACACAGGGATACAAAAGAACCCATGCCTTCCAATTACTCCCAGCGAAGGACGGACGGACACAAACATGTGGGAAAACAGGAATAAAGTCATGTATGGAAATTAATTAGCATTAAAATCGGCGCCTGACTTGAGGCAAATTATAAATTAACAACTTGTTCAAAACATAATGGATTTAAATCGTAGAAATTGATTAGGATCTCTACATACAACAAAAGGATGGACATAAAGTACGGCCACACATTTTTGAGTCCATGCCAGCTCTAACCTTGCTTGTCCTGGGAACAGGACCTATGAGAGAAAAATATGCCGTAAAACGTAAATTGAGTTTCTGTATCCAAAATTCCAAAGACGCCGTTTGGCTAATGGGACTCCTATGAGCGCCTCAACTCAACCTCAATATCCTATTCTTCTAACAAGCCCGGCCGACAGAAAACGTTCCACTAAATAATTCCTCCTTTTATTCTCTTTGTTCTCCCATTTATTATTGGAAATCCACGGTTGGAGTTCCATTTACACAGTTTAAAAAAAAAACAAGTCTCAAGTAACGACGCCTTTCAGGTTCAGCTTGTATAAATCATGAATCATGATCCTTATTGTTCCGCAATGTATGAATTGAATGCAGTACTATATCATGGTACTCATCGATAAAAAATTTATACATGATATGTACTAATCCTTATCCGCTCAGGCCTTTAATTTCAATTTCTCCGGTTTTAGCAGAGCTATTGTTGAACAAACAATGGACAGCCCCAGGTCACAATTCACAAGTTATAACATTGAACAAGGGCACGCCACCTACTCCCTTCGGTTTCTTATTCAGTATTGCGCGGAAAAGTCGACTCAAGATAAAATGATTATGCTTAATTATTGGTCAAGGTAAAACACAAAGATCACAACATACCTTTTACAGGATCACTGCGGACACTTTGGGCGAAATGACCAGAGAGGAGGAGAAAGGAGAGGCTAACTACGACACCCACTACTTGTTCCATTATGACTAAAAAACAATAGTCAGATCATACACGAAGACAAAATTCCAAATATCAGTATAACCACGAAATTGTCAAACTGTAATTTTAGACGACGATGTGTAATTTGAAGACGAGAGGTTGGGATTGTGCATTGGGCTGAGGCTAAAAAGACCACAACAATAATAGCACCACATTCCTCTGAGCCACCACTTGTTCAGTACATGTAATAGGAGTAGGTACTGTGCATAAATACGAGGTTTTAATTATTATTATTCCTGTATTGTTTGCGTCTTTGATTGGAACACGTGCGTAGCGGAACGCAATTCCAAGCAAATGGTTTATTTCGATGTTCAAGTGCACTCTGTTCAGAAATAATGGGTGGTTTGGCTTTGGATTCAGCCTTCTTAGAGAAACGGCACGCACTAACAACTGTCACTTATATTTTACACCCACTCAACGTACATTGCCAAAATAGATGGAATTCAGCGGCGTTGGGCTTCATGAGCTATTTGCCTATGCCGCCGTGCTATGTAGCTAGTCTCCTTTCACGCACTTCTTAATGACACTTATTAAATCTGAAACTGACAGGGCAAAAGTAAGGCAATTGAGCTGGATATTTCACATGCGTCTTTCGAAAACTCCAGCCCAGCAGCCTCAGTAGTATTATGTTTAATTTCTATAATAACTCGGAAAGGAGTGACGGACTGGTTCGGTGTGAGCCAGAAGGCCGACGACGGTTCCAGTGTCAACCAGAAAAAGTCAATATTTAATGAAAGAGATAGGGGATAGAAAAACACAATCAAGGGAAAGATAAGGTTTTGCAATTTGTGACGTTCGTACTATTCCAATTTGCAATTACGGCAGGTTTAGAAAATCCTGGCTCACACCACACCCAAATAGAAACAATGAACAATGTGCACTAATGAAATGGGTATTATCTATCACCGTGACCATGTGTTCAGCTGCACTTGCATAGCAGTGTTTGTCCATTTGGTCAGTTGAGTTGACTGATGCAATCACTCAGGTTTCTAATTTCAATTTTAGTAGGTTAGACTGCCACTGCGGGACAGAGCTGGTGTTCTGAGAACAAAAACGCTTCTTCCTCACTTATCATTTTACAAGGAGATAATAGGTGAGCTCTGATAATTAAATGCCCATGAACTCCTACTCGAATCGAGCTAGGTATTTAGCTAATACAAACTCACTTTCTCATTTAGTTTGCTAACTCCAAAACTTCCACAATTTAATATCAATATGCACTAATATTGGTTGTAGCGTAGGTATGTAGTAAAAGATGCAAAGGATTTAGATTCTCCTAATAGGCTTCTTCGCCTGGCTCTTTGCTCCTCATGAGTCGAGTGACACGACTGAAAACAATACGGACGGACGGGAAGGCGAGAAGCTTCATTTTGTTCGGATGGATGCTGGGCTGAGGAGGGTCTTCCTAACTAATAACAAACCACTTGCATCTTGCATTACTCTTTCTTTCTTGGGTGGTGTGCATCTCCCGTGGACCAAATGGAATTCACCCAAGTACGCACAAGTCCTCTTCCACGGAATATGCCTGCACGTACAACTTGCACTGCGATCAAAACAAGAACCTGTGCAACTGCAAGCCTTCGTATTAGCTCATGTTTATTATGGGATTCTAAAGGAAATGCAATAGTTAACCAAATATATTTCCACTTAGAAAACTAGTGGTCGGCCGGCACAATTATCCTCATTTTCATTCTTCATAGATCTTTTCTCATTAAAGGCCTACCTACCTCAATTAAGAACTTAATTGATTTATGTTCATCTGCAAACTTAAAGGCTTGGATCTTGATTTAGATGTGGACTAGCGTTGGTTCGTACATGTCGTCAGAACAAAACCTGCAACGCTTACGTCTGAGCTTGAATCACGTGTTTAATTTAATTACATGTTTGGATTAATATATTCCTTGCTTCAAACTGCAGTACGAGTGTCATTTGGTGGATCAAGTGATATTATGCATATGACAAGAAGGGGCATTATCCGTAAGTAGTCAAATCTATCTTCTAAAAGTGAACCACAGAAGTGTGCACTTTCTTGCATAATATAAATGTGTAAAAAATGTGAGTTCTTCTTAGTCATGTCGCTTTTTAATTTATCCTCAGATCCTCATGGTCCTACAGCTAAAAAATAACCCACATGCACCATGAACACCTTATAATCAACATATATTTTGGACTATGATTATGCCATAATAACTCTTGTCTAACATGGCGACCTTTCCAGCAGTATTATTGTCTCATACAGTCACATATTACTTCGCTCTGCAATTCGGGAACCTGTATTATTAAAATAATTAATGGGAAGTTCTTGTCTCATACATGCTCAGATATGTACTTGAATATTTAGGAATGTTAGTTACGGTTCAGCAAAAATCTTGACTCTGTTGTAGCCTTGTATATGGCATACTGTCCTATGCAATTAAAGTACTTAAAACAAGAAATTGTTGACTATCGGATATGCATCAAAATATGAGTGGCATGGCATCATTTCCTTTCGATGACTAATTTTGACTAGTAAGCCCGTCCATGCTCTAAGATATCCAAAATAAACCCTAACCCCGCGAGTTTTGATCTGATTAATGCTACAACCACGAAGACCATTTCGCTACATCCGTTTCAAAATTCCTCACCATCAACCATTCCAAGTCTCACAAGCAGTCAAGTGATGGTAAAATGGGATGATGAATGAGTTCAGATTAACCTGGTTTTGGTGAGACAAGGAGTAAAATAAACAAGGATTGTGTATTTTAAGCGTGAGGCTACATTGCTAAAAATGACGTATTGACATTGGCATGATACATGACTCTATCCTTCACTCTCTGAGCGAGCCCAGCCCAAGTTCACCGAAACTCAAGCAACTCTGACTTTGACTCTGATTCTCGAGGCCTGGAACTTGAATAAAAGAAAAGTATTTGTGAACAATTGGATAAAGGTTAGAGTGGAAACTATTTTCCTCTTTGCTTCCTGCAATGCGAGGGAAGGTATTCCGAGACTTCATTTCCTCGACCCCAACTTCAACTGTAGTATAACTCAGTGAAGCATAAAAATCCTCATGTTTTCTCCCTATTCCTTGGCCATTTTAAACTAAATTTTCCTTTGATTTGTCCCTTCGTTTTGGGCATGGCTAAAGGAGTGGCGGAGAGACTGTGAAAAAGACTATGAGAACATGGAGAGATACGCGAGTTACTGGAAACCGGATGACAATCAGCGACCAGAAAGCGGTTCTGGAGAAATAGAATACAGATCATTGGAAGCCCAGTGAGCCCTGACCACCAGGCACGTGATGCTGGGTCCAGCAACCAGAGAAACAGACAGAAGGCAGAGCAGAGTAAGGCAGGGTGATAGGTGGTGGATGACGCGCCGTTGTTGTTGGCTCAGCAGACACATTCCAATCATGTCTGCACTACCAGAGCTCTGCAAATAAAGAAAGAACTTCTCCCACACACACTCCAGACCCTGTTTACATGTGGCAGAACAGAAGATTTGAGAAAGAAAGCCCTGTCTGTCAAGACAAGAAACTCAAAGCCTTTCTTCCACATCCACAAACCAATCAGCCTAAATGTTACAGTTACAGTATGATGAAGCCAACAACGCCAAACTCGGCCGAAGCTTATTCCTTCCTTTCTTTGGAAGGAAGGAAGGAAGTAGGAATTTTTCAGCATAATTACAAGATCCAATGAAAATGAATATATTTTGCTAAAAAATAGTGACCTGATACCCAGTGGCGTCATTGCCTTGAGCCTCTACTACCGGAGCGGAGCAAGTATTTGAGGAGAACACAGAATTCAGAATTGTGTAATTTCCTTCCGCCTTCATTAATTGATAAGAATCTAAAATACATCAAGCCGGAGCTGAGCACCGAGCGATCTTCATCATTCTTATTCCAGGGAGTGAAGACCACCACGGAAGGAAAACAAAATAGAGCGGAAGAATG